>KK100038.1:156568-170696 GCA_000611695.1 Rhizomucor miehei CAU432
CTGGAGCTCCACCTGTGTACATCGTCACAGTTTACTGCCTTCCCTATTGCTGAGTCACTGCTGTGATCATTCAATGCCCTTTCCTTATATCCGTCCATATCCTACTGTAAAATCGTTCATATACTTTCTTGCTTTACCTTGCGGACTCCTGCGGTCTGGACCATCTTGACTGCAGCTTTCGAGTGCTTTTCCTTCCTCTTTCCAGCCTTTTTGCACGCCATGAACGTCGCTCACTGCAGTAAGTTATGATCATCATACGATATGAAGATGCTCTCCTCCTCTTTGCTGATAAAAAATCTCCTGGTTCAATCGAACCATAAGATAAAAAGGTAAGACTTTGCGATTGAGGGTTATCAAAACATGCTTTTCTCACACTGGGTTGCAGTAGCCTTTTGCGAACCAAGATATCCATTCGAACAAAGGTTATGATTTTCAAGCCGGAAATCTTCAATGGCATTTATGCTAAAATGAACTGTTTGCAGACTTTACTCATTCAGGATGCCTCAAATGCCGCGGGTGTCCTCCGCGAGCATTTCTGCCGTTAACCTTCAAGCAGACACTCGTCTAGAGACGCAAGCTCCGTCTGCTTGTTCTCTCCCATCTGTATGCTGCCAAGTACAATGACCTCTGACGAGAAGATATATACAGACCAAGCTGGATTCCACAAAGATACGTTGACATGTATGTCCACCTTTGGAAGCGCTTGTATCGATGTTTGTTCTATCAAACAAGTTTCGGACGATTATATCTCTTATCGTGTTCTGCAGATTCCTTATTTCTCTTCGATTACCCTCTTTATCTCGGGGTCCTCGTTGGGGAGGTATTGAGGGAGGGCTGTCCGCGGGCCGTAACGGCGAAGGTAGGATAGTGTGGGTGAAAAATGGATCCTTCGGATGACCCCAGTGAGGACATTCATACCATTATACATCAAATGACAGGGTACTAAATGACTCCTTCTTATGTGACAACTCCAACCCACTTTGTGCGCTGTCCATCGTTTTCCGCTCCTTTGATATCTTAAAAGTTATTCCGTTGTGATACTACTCTTGTTCCATTGCTTAATTTCCTTTCCGTTTTCTGTCCATCTGTATATTTCTCCCCCCGCAAACTTCCAGGACGAAACCTGTGTTTGATCACTGATAAGAAAATTGGCGGGCAAAAATAAAAGCAGCTTCATGGACCTGGTTTCGACAACGTTTGTCTTTTTCTGCAGTACCTCAAAGATGAACAAAGATATTCCAAAGAATCAAAAACAGGTAATACAATGCATTCAATCGACCACATCCACCTCACACAAAGGCTGTTGGGCGTAGCTGCATATGACAAGAAAATTAGTGACGTCGATTCAAAGCTATGCAGACCAGAACAAAAGCAATGACGACCTACAAGCGTTCAAGTCATGGGCACAACGAGCAGCGGCGGAAAACACTTGGCTTTGCCCACGATAAGATCCATCGGTCACTTATTGTCACCTATTGCTTGATTTTCCCGATGTATACTTTTAGTACTTGCGACAAATATACAGCAGCTTGACGATCATCTATAGTGGCGATTTTGAAATATGTCTATGCAGTAAACAGATGAAATGCTTCACACAATCTGGACCCTTGCACTGAGACCTTTCCTGCAAAGCAGACACAATGTTGGGGCACCGTCATTTTATCGCGATCATGTTTTCACTCCAAAATTATAAAAATCCATACGCAGTCTTCCTTTTCCGCTACATCTTCCTTTCACAATATTTTTACGATGCACAAGCAAGGCCAAGGTCAACAGACGGGAGTATGTATTATGTGTGTCTGCAAGTATATAGACCTTTTCACTAAAAGAGATACGTTTTGATAGTCGCAAATGACCAAGGAAGACGCGTCGAGAATCCAAAGTCATGCCGACCGAACAGGCACCGATCAAGATTTCGAGGCTCGAGCCCAAGCTGCCGCGGAAAGAAATGCTCGTGCGAACCAATAGTTACGTCTCCACACTCTTCTTGAATTATGTATTCTTCGAGTCAAACCAGTTTTGCTTTTGAACATGTACAAAGTAGTGCAATTGCTTTTTGTTTTCGCAGCGTTGAATAAACTCTATTTGTTGCAATGTTTTTTTGCATATAAATACGAAACTTGACGTAATTTTGCACCCTGGAAGAAGTCTTTCCAATATAAGTTTGTTGTCATTTTCTCTCAGTACTAACAAATGCCTCTGCCTTCGCACTACGGATATGATACATAAGCATACGTGAAGCTCAATTATCTATTGGGATGATGCAAGAAATCATACGGCTTTCTTCCATAGTTAAAGTCGCAATAGTCATCTATACTCTTTCACGACTTGTTGATGACCGTTAACTGAATGCAATATCAGCTACAAGATGCAAATGCTGACACAATAAATATCAGCTTTTAAATCACGACTGGTCTCTGTTAGCTTTTTGATGACACCTCACTTGGACACCTTTTTGGACGTTCCATCAGTTTGACACTCGTTGTGGACAGGCTCAAATAAGCCTTTTTGTTTACGTCTTTTGCAATAACCAATCGCTGAATGGACTGGCAATAGCGTTTTGATCAGCAAAAGAATGACTACTGCATCAAATATCTGCTCTTAGGAACCAATCAGTAAGCAGTTTGGTTCTTTTCGCGACTCGTCGTGAGAAATGTTGTCTAGCAAATACGAGTTGCTTACTTGATTATGCTCGCAGGTCTGAGCATGTTGACACCTGTATTCCAATGCCCTTTTCAAAAGCTATAAAAGCACAACATCTTCAACTTTTTCTTTTCTCATACCACATCAAATCAAGATGCCCCAGGGAAAAGGCCAACAACAGCAGTCAAGCACTTCTGGCGTATGTACAAGTGACTCTTAGGAACGAGAAGGAATCTTTATCATCATAGCTAACTAAAAAGATGTACGCTCTACATAGAATAAGAACCCAATGACTCAATCAGATGCTGCGCGTATCCAAAGCCATGCTGATCGTCCTGGAACCAACCAGGACTTTAAATCAAGAGCCCAATCTAGCGCGGACAAGAGAGACAATAGTAGCAAGAACTAGGCCCATCCACAGATTGATTTCTACTATGCAGTTATTCTAGTTTTGGAATAAAGTTTTTTTTTCAAGCAGCTTCTTCTTCTTCTAGATGTTCTGATAAGTTCAAATCAAATGCATTACACGGCCTAGTTCACGTTTTGTCTTCTTCCTCGTATATACAGTGTTGGTATATCATTCATTCCCCATATTATAAGACTGTAATTAACAGATCCAGTAAAGAAGGAGCTCCAGTATAGTTCTTGCTGAGATCCTTGCCATGTTTCCAAAAAAGGAGTACCTCTGGATGCAGCAAGCATCTCTTTGCCCTCACGCCTCGGACGCGCTGAGACTCCGCCTTCCTTCCTTTCATTCAACGCCCTTCATTGCCATGATACCCAGAACAATTGAAGTTCCCTTGCAGCAAGAGCAAGTTCTCGAAGTTGTGTGTGACGACTTGCCTAGCAACTCCAAGGAATTGACGGATATTTTTCGGCAAGAAGGCGTGGCATTGACATATTACTGTACCTTAGCCGTAAGTTAGGGCTCATCGATCACGTCAAAGCATGGACCTCAAAATGTAGCTGTGATCAGACTGAATATTACAATCAAGGCAGACAACTGCAAAGTATAGAAGTTCTCGAAGCATGCTTGCAAACAGGTATAAAAGAGAATACCATCTCGCTTGCAGAAGCTTGACAGGATTTACAGATTGACTCACACCCTTTATACAGCCAACGAATCACCTTTAACTCAACCTCGCCAAAAGTTACCTATACTGTCACAGCTAGTAACACTTCACCTTGCGCTAGCGTCCGAGGAACCTCAACGCTTTAACGAAATCGATAAATTGCTTAACGACATTGAACGTATACACAGTCAGTATGAACCAGCTCTGATACTCAAAGGCAATTACTTGATCATGCGCAAAAATTATGACGATGCCGAAAAAGCGTTTCAGAGCGTGCTTGACAAGAAGCCCGAGAGTATGCTGGCGCTTATGGGTATCGGCGAATGTAATTACGAAACTGGACAGTATGGACGCGCTTTGCAAGCATACAGATACGCGTTGAAGTACAGTCGAGGAGCAGCTGCGTGTGCAAAGATTCGATTCGAACTTGCCCGATGCTTCTTAAAGATGGGTCGTTACGGTGAAGCACGCCTCGTTCTCGAGCGCTGCTTAGCAACGGTAAGCAGTGAAACTTGTACGATGCCCATCTATTGAACAATTTTTTGCTAACAAGCAAAATCGGTTTAGGGAGGAGGACAACGTGCAAGTGTATTGGCACTTTTGGCAATTACGGAATTGAACCGTGCAAAAGAAATTATTGACGTACGCGAGGAAGCGATGGAAAAGGGTCTTCAATTTTTGGAAGAAGCATTCCGGGAAAATCCAAAGAGCTCATTGGTGCTTGCATTGGTTGCCGAATTCTTATTCTATCGAGAGCAAAATGAAAAGGTATGCAAGGAATGCTATAATTCGTCATTGGGACGATGTTAACAGATTATACCTAGGCTGAAGTATTGATTAACAAAGGTCTCGAATACGCACATGAGCCGAGTGTAAAGGCGGAACTGTTATACCAGTCCGCTAGAAGTCAGCATAAAAAGGTTAGACCTCGATCTGCGAGATTTTGCAAAATTTCAGTTGCGCCAATACGTTTCGCTTGCAGGGAAATCACGATGAGGCTCGTGATCTATATTCAAAAGCAGTGGAAACCGATAAGCATCATCAAAATGCAAAGTTCGGATTAGGACAAATCTACTTGATACAAGGCAAAACGGACGAAGCCATCAAAACTTTCGAATCTTTACCATCAAGTACAGAAATAGACTTTGTAAGTCTCAGCGCTATGTTCTGCTGAGTCAAAGTATCTGACAAGTATATTAGATTCTTGGATCATTGTATATGTTCAAGGGCGACAAGGAAAAGGCGCGAAATAAGTTGATCAAGGAAGAGTCTGACGATTTCGTTCTATCTGAAGACCCAATGTACTATGCCGAGACAGGTGCCTTGCTGGAGGAGTCTGATCCTGACAGTTCTATGCAAAGTAAGACCAATTCTGTAATCTTACATATATACAACTGTGCTTAGCTTTCTTCAACTGACCATCCGTAGACTTTGTTCGATTCAGGGATATGTGTGAAAATCAAACAAATTCGTCGTTCAAGCAGAGTATCAGTAGAATCGAAGTTTACAACAATCTAGCCGTGCAGCATTTCCGAAAAGGCGAATTGAAAGAAGCAGAGCGACATTACAGCTTAGGCATTCGCGAATGCGAATTGCAGCTGGATGGACCAAATGCGACTATTGATGAAGAAGAACAGCGACGGATATCCGATTTACGGATTATATTACGATACAACTTGGGCTTGCTTTATGAAAAGACCGGCGAATATGATAAAGCTCGAGCAATTTTCCAGCTGCTGATTACAGAATATCCCAACTACGTCGAAGGTACTGAACGCTTGTATATGTATGCAATTCTTTCTCTTCCACTTAACAAAACTCTCCCATTTTAGCTCTTTTACGCATTGCGGCCATCGACCAAGCTCTTGGACGTTACCACGACAGTATAGACCATGCCAAAGATGTATTAGACATTGATCAAGACAACGCTGAAGCATATATATTACTTGGCCGCGCCCAACAAGCTCTCAATGAAAAGTCCTGCAAACGAGCATTCGAAAAAGTGCTCAAGACTTACAACAGAGACGATATTTATTGTCATGTTGCCCTTGGAAACTACCACGCAAGCCAAGCAAGAGAAATGAAAGGAGAAAAGCAGCAAGCACAGGTAAATATAACTGATGATGTGTTATGTCGTGACATTGTATCAACACACGCATATGGCAAATAGCGATACGAAGCATACAAGTTAGCTACCGGATTTTACAAGCAAGCTATCCGGCGAGATCACAAGAATGTTTACGCAGCCAACGGTCTGGCTATTGCTCTAGCAGAAACAGGCCATGTCAAAGAAGCCAACACCATGCTGACAGTCATCAATGAAGCTACATCGAGTGATCCGAATGTTCTGGTAAACCTGGCGCATTTCCATATTGAACACAAGCAATTCTATCAAGCTATTGCCATGGCAAGTTAAACAAAAAAATGTATAATGATGATTGAATATACATGCTGAATACTCGTTCCCCTTCTAGTACCGAAAAGCACAAGAGCAATTTTACAAAAACAGGGATGTTAACGTATGGCTATACATTGCACGCGCACAATACATGTGGGCCAAGGAGACACAAGATGTACAGCATTTCCAAGAAGCACTCCAATCCGTCCAAAGAGCATATTTCCTCAAGGGAGATGACCTCACTATTTTATACGACATTGCGCTTTGCCAACAAGCATACGCACAGATGCTGCTTGGCAGGCCAGTGGAAAGACTGACGCTAGACATTGTCAAGAAAGCTTTGCAACTTTTGGAAAGCAGCCAGTCATCGTTCCATAGTTTGAACAACATACCAGCGGACAAGTTTGTCTTGTATGAACGCAAAGTAGCTGACCAACGTGAAAAGTATGGAGCTACATTGCTGCAGCAAGCACAGCGTCGGTTACAAGAAGTAGAGAAGAGAGCATCATAACAACAGTAATAAATCTTTTGTTTTTGTTTTGTTATTGAACATCGCAACATGAGGCTCCCCAGGCATGCTGTGCGAGCCGGTCCCAACAAAGGGGTTGACTTGTATTGTTTTAGGGACAAATACTTGAAAGATTTACAAAATATGACATTGCTATAGACCTCCAGGTGTCAATGCCGGGGCACGAGATGCTAAATTGCAGTTTGTTTCAACGTAATAGTACAAGATGTTCCGTAAGTTACTACGCCGATCGTGCTAGATAGAGAATTTATGATGAAACGTAGACGCGCTGTATAAGACATTGTTGGAGGGCTTAAAGATTCAGTCTGTCAGACGAGACGCATAGCTACGCAGTTGTTGGATGATTGTAGTTAGAATTCTAAGTGGGAACCGCCTGCGTGCGTATCTTTATCTCTGCATGAAATGTTACATCTTGTACTTGCTGCGTTGTCGTTTGGTGTTTCTATAATACATTACGGGATAGGATTTTTTTGCTGTACATCGATCAAAAACGAAGCATTCTATTTGTCACGCAAGAGGATAAAGGGAAACAATGGCAGGTGCTGTTTACAGTCTCGCTTTTTGTCAGGCAGAGGGCATTTTGCGTACATTTGCAGCAGCATCATCTCGATTACAGCTTCCTTAGCAAGCAGATAGCAAAACTGTCGTAATTTAAGTATGTCGTTTTGCATTCCTAAACATGAATAGGTAGACATAATACAAGAGTCGGTCTGCAGATCGTACATTTCTGTGCTACAGGCGTTGTACACCATCCATGAGCAACGAGCATTTTCTGTTGTAATTCGCATCCAGGTTACAGATTCGGTTTTTTTGCAATTGGGACAATAGAGATTATCAAAAAGTAAGTGAACAAGCCAGAGGAATACACGTCGAAATTAGGTCGTTTTGCAGTACAAAGAAGGTAGCCGGTGGATGTATCCAAAGATTTTTTTTGATATAATACGTAGCGTTTCGGTAAACCTTCACTGGAGCGCTTCATCTGATCTTTAAACTTATTGTGATCCATTTACCTCCTCCTGTATACACATTAACGTCACCATTGAGCAAAAGGTTTTTCCCGCACTTTATTATCAGATGTTGATTGGCAGGGTGAACCACAGACTCCGCTAAAGAGCCCAACATAATGGTCTGTCTGACCCTAACCAAACGCGATCCGCAATTTCCTTGACAACAGCCTTCCCCCCAAATCCTTAAAGCAACCACTCAGAGATGCCAAAAGATCCAACCCCACATCAGATCTCACGCGGCCTTACATATGTACACAAGGAAGCGCCGTTTCTTTCCAAACTGAAGCAAGGCAGTGCAGAAGCTGCGAGAAAGAATGCAAAGTTTGAAAACTATGTGGACGGGCAAGATGATGACGATTACGATGAGTTGGAAGGCGCGCAAATAGTCGAGCTTGACGAGCAAGGTCGAGGTTGGTTGCGATAAAAATGATATTTGATGGTTGAGAATGCAAGTTTGTTTTTTCTAAAAATGCTAATCAACCCTTATTGCCAGAGATACACAAGGATGCGGGTGCACCTGACGATGATCAAGATAAGAAGGAAGAGGAAGAAGAAGATGACCAGCCAGCAATAGACGAGAATGGACGGATACTGTTCCGTGCAAAGAAGAAGAATAAGAAGCGGAAAGCGCGCGAGGAAGAAGAAGAAGATCAAGAAGGAAAGGGTAAAGACGCAGCAAGCACAGACACGGCAGCAGCAACAGCGGCCAAAAAGAAAAAATCCAAAAAAGCCAAGAAACCAGCTGTCAAACTATCCTTTGAGAATGAGGACGACGAGTAAAAATATGGAAACTGTTGTGGTTTTTTGGGTCGACATTGTGTGACACGAAGATCACTATACTCGAGTTCCAGGCATTGCTCATTCATGGCTACTACGTTCCGTTCCCAAACTTCCCCCCTTCTCTCTCTCTTTACCTTTCACGCAATTCAGCATGTCATCTCCTACTCTCCCTTGTTCTCCCGCCCCTAGCTACCAGAGGTCACACCTGTCACCCTCAACTAAAGTTCGACTCTGTAACCGAGCATTTGACAATCGTTCCTCCGAAATGTTGCAGTTACCATCGCACTCTGCTGCTCCTCTTCGAAGAGTTGCTTCAGCGACCGATACACAGACTAAATACAAAGCGGCTCAGTCTTGTACGAGTTCACCTTTTGAAGGCGGCTGTACACCAGAACGTTCGCACTCGACCAACTCTGTAGTCCAGCAAAACAATGGCGTTGGTGCTCAAGTGAGCATAGCCAGCTTTACAAAGATCAAACTGCTTGGAAAGGGCGATGTGGGCAAAGTGTATCTGGTCAAGCACAATGACAGTAGCAAACTGTACGCTCTCAAAGGTAGCGTATACATATATATATTTTTCTAAAGCGATAAGCAAAAAAAACTACTTTATCCTTTTTGCGAGAGAAGGAGAAGGGGATATTGAGCTGATTATACATTCTTATGTTGTTATTGCTCTTCCCTAGTGTTATCGAAAAAGGAAATGGTGAAGCGTAACAAGATCAAACGTGCCTTTGCAGAACAGGCCATTCTCGCAACAGCCAATCATCCCTTTGTTGTGCCGATGTATCATTCCTTTCAAAGCAAGCATTATCTGTACTTTTGCATGGAGTTTTGTGTAGGAGGTGAATTCTTTAGAGGTAATATATTCTTGTCGGATCATTGCAACCCCCCCATATTTTTTAATTTGGTCTTGTGTAGCACTCCAACGTCGGCCTGGAAGAGTACTGGTCGAAAATGACGCACGTTTTTACGCCGCCGAAGTCGTGGCTGCTTTGGAGTATCTTCATTTGATGGGCATTGTCTTTCGTGATCTGAAACCTGAAAGTAAGAAAGATATTACAAACTCTTATTTAATACGTTGCTAACCGACAAGCGGTGTAAAAAAAACAGATCTTTTACTACACGAATCAGGGCATCTCATGTTATCAGATTTTGATCTTTCTGTTCAATCGCCAGCGGCTGGACCGCCCACCATTGTCTCAGGTTCGGGGTTCTTGGTAAGCTGGGCGGGTTACACAAATGCATTTGATCTTCATGTTCTCTTTTTCTGACGCAGCAGAAATGTGCGTGTGTTAATAGCAACGACCACTTTTGGATACACGGTCCTGCACCAATCTGCGCACAAACTCGTTTGTGGGCACAGAAGAATACCTAGCCCCCGAGATTATACGGGGTGATGGACATACCAGTACCGTGGATTGGTGGGCTCTAGGAATTCTCTTGTATGAAATGCTGGTATGCTCATTTAAACAATATTACCATATTATGATCATTCCTGCTGCTGTGTTATGCTCACTAGGAATGGAAATTCATATCCTATAGTATGGCTTTACACCATTCAAGGGCAGTCAACGCGACGAGACATTTTACTTTATTCTCAACAAGTCTGTCGAATTCCCGGATTTTTCCAACAATCCGTACTATCGGGGCCCTGGCGTCTCTAGCCAATGCAAGGCATTGATGCGCAAGCTTTTGCAAAAGGACGAAAAAAAGCGAATTGGTGCACGTGCTGGTGCGAGCGAGATAAAGTCGCATGCATTTTTTAAGAGCATCAACTTTGCACTGTTGCGCAACATGAAGCCACCCATCGTACCTGCAAAATCCAATGCAATTGATGCTGTGTATTTCCGAGATGTCAAGGAAAGCAACAGTTTTGACATGGATAGAAACCACCATTCTAGTCTTCCATCACCGCCTACAACAGATGATGACGAGGAGGATCCATTCGCTGATTTTGATTCTGGCAAGTATATCACCAGTAGTGATAAAATATTGATGGACAGAAAATGGAGTAAAATAACACAAACCTGGTTTTTTTTCTATAGTGACCATTCATCGACATTCGTTGTAAACACATCTTTTTATGTCTAGATAAGCCCTGTAAAATGATACCCGATAATCCTCTTTTGTCTCCTCCATATCTAAATGATCTAAAAGAAACTTACAACGGCAAACAAAAGCCAAGAACTTTTTTGTGATGTCATGGTAACCGGCCCGCCGGAGAGGCAAGGTCCGCAGGACGGACTGACGAAGGTCTGGAAAAGAAAAAAAGCCCTTGATTTGCCACACTTTGCATAGCGACTTCTTTTTTCCTTTGCTTGGCAGCTTTCTCAACTTGAGATCACACACAATGTCGTCTTCAACAAAACGCGGCGAAAAGGAACCATTGGTGAAAGAAAAGGAGAAGGACGCTCGGCCGGGTCACTTTTCGATGGTTCGGTGAGTATTGGGACGCGTTTATCCGTCAAAGAGAGAGAGAGAGAGAGAGAAAGAAAGAAAGAAAGGTCCTTTACTGAACTTTGACTTAGTAATTTCTACCTCGCCGATGTCATTACACTCATGAATGGAGTGTGCGGCATCATGTCTGTGTTTGGGTCTATGCGATACCTGCTTTCAAACGATATTCATGATCTGTACTCTGCCATGGGCTTCATGCCGTTCGGTTTGTTCTTTGACTTTTTTGACGGACGAGTGGCTCGTTGGCGGAAGAATGCATCGTTGCTTGGACAGGAACTTGATAGTCTTGCAGACTTGGTAATGAAATGATGGAAGGAAAAAGTGATAAACGGGAACAAACTGAATGACTGATATATCGTATAGATATCCTTTGGTGTTGCACCTGCAGCGTTAGCCTTTGCATTGGGCATGCGTACATACCTCGACACCCTCGTACTGACATATTTTGTATGCTGTGGCATTGCACGTCTAGCACGATTCAACGCAACAGTCGCCTCACAGCCAAAAGACGCATCCGGCAAAATATCATACTTTGAAGGCACACCGATACCCACATCATTAACAGTCGTGGCTATCCTGTTTTACTTTGTAACTCAAGACCGGTATCTCGAGACACTGCCTGGACAGGTGATTGAGTTGGTCCCGGGTTGGGAACTGCATCCTCTCGTGATGATGTATGCTACCAGCGGCACATTGATGGTCAGCAAGACTCTGCGCATTCCGAAACCATAAAAGCTTTTTATAACCACGCAAACCATGAAGAAAGACCATTAAAGATCAAACTTCTGCATTAAATGTGTATTACGTTTTTACAAAGTAGTAAAATACAAATTGGAGAAAGAGAAAAGAAACTTTTATGGATCTAGTTTATATTGAACTGCAGCAGGTTAGACTCTGTTGTAGTCGTAGCCGGGGGGCACTTTATCTTTGTTGCAACGTTTGTTGTTGTTGCTGTTGTTGCAATTCTTCTGCTTCTTCTTGCTGTGGTGGCTGCTGTTGCTGTTGTTCCTGACCAGGTCCTTGTTGCACATCCTCATTATCGTCGTTGGGACGAGAAGGCAAGGCCCGGTCCCGGTCAAAATCCTTCAAAAGTGGCACAGGCCGGAAACGATCCGACATTTGAACAAGCTTGCCAAACCAGTCTTGCAAGTCAGCGGCATCACGCGCTCTAAAGCAGAAGTCCTTCTCTCGGCCAATAGAAGACTGCGTATTTTTGCCACGGATCTCAAACAGACTATCTTGATAGGAGCTATCAGACTTTCGTGCATGGTTAATATTAGTGTGAGGCACAAAAATGGACACATCGGGTGCCATTGGGTCGGCATCAAAGTGAGCAGCCGACTTGTATCCATGCAAGAACCCGGCTAAAAAATAAATAAACAGTATTTTAGTCGGTTAAAAAAAGAATGAACATGTGTTTTTTTCTTACCAGGTGTCAAGACATAGAGTCCCTCAGTCCAATTGCGCATCATACCGGCCTTGCGTTCTAGGAGACCGACCTTGACTGGTTGGACAAGATCGTGTTGCTGGTTCGGATAGTGAATATCCTGGTCAGTCTTGTAAGCAGCGTTTTCGCTGACGAGATTGCCCTGGTTGCGTCGAACAAACTCGTTCCATTCGCTGTCTGGCTTGATATCCTTAAAAGTCGTCGTGATCTGGCCCAAAGCACTGTGAGACTCCATCTTGCTGTTGAGCCGGAAATCTTGAAATTTTTGGCAAACGACGCGACAATTTTCAATCAAGTTGCGTTCAAACATGCCAACTTCACGTTGCAAGTTCAGCACATTGCTGTGAATATTGTTTTCACTGTTGTGAAGGTCGCGGAAGGCCTTGAAAACAGCTGCAAAGTTGTGTGTAAACAAATTGTTGAGCCGTTGTTCATGCAAAGATGGGTTCATCTTACTTACCGCAGTTGAGCAGCAATGGATCATGACGCTTGTATGCGGTTTCTGGCATTTGCAAGTCCAATTGGATGATCTTGTCAAGCTCAGATATGAGGTTACCGACGCGACGACGACCTTCATAGAGGACGCTGCTGCGCAAACCCTTGTCGCGTGTGATAGCCTTGATTAGAGTCTTGATATCATATTTGATGTTTCGCAAACTGGGTAGCACCGAGCGGTCCAAGTAATTGACATACTCTTGGTGCGTGACACTTTGCTCCATCGCGTAGTTGCGAAAAGCATTCCAGACTTCACGGATACCACCGCTTTCCATAAACTGACCGGATGATTCGCGGAATGGGTTCGCGAGGATCTTGGTAGAATTGCAGTAGCCGACAGCTGATTTCCGCTCGATGCCTCTTATGTACTTGAACAATGCAACGAGGCTCTTAATAGACTGACGCCAGGCTTCCAAACGATCCGTCAAGATATTCACGGGATTAATACCAGTGTCCATGCGATATACTTGGCGCTGGATCTTGGACTCCCGGCGAGAAATCGAAAAGCTTCGCCCTGGTTGGGCTAAGAAGAGCGGTGGAGGATCTGGCTCGACAAGCGTCTTGGATTCACGCTGTACTGCGGCAGTAGGCGGCTGAAGCTGCTGCTGTGTCGTACCACCACCAACAGCAGCAGCAGCAGATGGTCCTGCTGTTGCGCCGGGGGCACCACGTCGTTGTTCTTCCACCTCTAGGCCTGAAGAGCCAGAATCTGACGGTGGAGAAGTTGACCTCGGTGAAGGAGAGGTCGTGCCGCGTCGAGAAGCATGTTGTCCTTCGGCGCTGGGTGCTTCCATGGTATTTGGCTCGTTATCATCCTTCCACCGAGCCTCATCCGACGTCTCCTGCAGATGCTTTCCGGGCATTGGAAGTGGATTGTCATTTATAGCTGTATGCTGCATAGCCATGCCCTTGGGCAGATGCGGCAGCGTACTAGGTGCTTGTTGCTGAGTAACTATCGCCATGCACGAAAAAAAAAGAAAAGAAGATGTGTTGACCGTGATACCCTTCCCCTCACAGCCCTTCTCACTTCATTTTGCGAGGGTGGAAAAGGCCCTTGTAATCGTGAAACCGTTAGAGGGTGTGTGTATGTGTGAGTGTGTGTGTGTGTGTATGTGCATGGATAAAATTAACATTGATGATTATGCAAGCAGTGTCTGTGACGGACATATTTCAAGCCCCGTGCATACATGCAGAGATAGTAAGGCAAGCACTGATCACACAAACAAGAATATATCACAAGCCTCCTCCTGTATACACATTAACGTAAACAAGCAACACACAATTTTATTATTATAACCA
>KK100038.1:178800-206163 GCA_000611695.1 Rhizomucor miehei CAU432
CTACGAATAGGTGCTAGGTCACTTTTTAATATTCAACCATCAATACAACGCGCCCACACACATACACATACATCAAGAGCTGGATCCAAACGACTTTTCTAACCTGTTAACGCGCCCAAATTCATTTTAAGCCAAAAAAAGAATTCCATACCATTCGAACTATCAAAGGGATTTATAATGTCAACCATCAACGATTCATCGACATCCCAACATATCTTGCCAGCAGAAGCAGCATTTTCCATCATGTTTGTGAGTGTGGGCATGTCTTGCTTTATATGGCAGTCATGCCGCGCTGGTTGGATGTTTTACAAGGTCCAGAAACCCATCCACGGCGTTGTCTTTGCACAAGCTCTCCTAGGGTTCATTTTGACATTTGTAACGCTTCTAACATCGCTTGTTCCGATGGACTGTACATTTGCAAGTATTTTGCCACAAAAAGAAAAAGAGATAGGAATACTCTTGCGCAAAATTGGACTAACCTGCTCTTCGTTTGCTCTACACTGTTACGTAGATATTGATATTTTCCGTCGTCGGTGTCAATACAGGCGACATTGCTCTGCAATCTGTCTTGCTGTGGAAAGCCTATCTCGGCAACAATAGGTCAAAAGTAGTTCTATTTGTTGGTTGCGCGCCTTTATTGGGCATTGCCGTGTTTATCTTCATCAATATCACTATTGGACGCTCGAATTCCGAGTTTGGTCAGGGAGTGTGCTCAGTCGAGTATCGTAAGTATTTCCCCGCACCCCAATTCGATTATAGAATTATCTATCTGATTTTGCACGTTTCTATATACAGCAATGTATATCGTCATTCTCAAGGCCGCGCTAGACTTTTCGTCAAACACATTCCTATCCTGGTGTTTCATCTTGGTCATTTACAGGCACTACAAGGTTCTTGGCTCAAGTGTGCAAAAGACATTGCTAAAGGAGGGTCTTTTGTACTGGTAAGTGCAGGAATTTGGCATAGACCTTGAACTTCTAAAATTATTTAAGTTACTCATCTTGTATACATGTTTTTAAAAAGTTTCGGTGTATGCCTATCAAACATTCTGACGGGTATTTTGCTTACATTGCGAGTACTCGGTGGAAGTTCACCGATTCTGTACACTATCGATTGTAAGTGTTTGTTCAACCGGGCCGAAGAAAAAAAACACATGAAACGTTGCTTCATGTGAGTAATAAACTGGATCATAGGGTACCTGGCTTCGTATCTGATTATCAAGCAACTCAAGTATGGCCGTAACAAGGATGACGAAGATGATGACAGTGAAGATGAAGAAGACGAAATTCAAACAACCATTACACATGATAGCATGCGTGACCGACTCCACTGCGTCGAACATCAGCAACAACAGCCAGTATCCTCATCTCCAAAGCTTGCTCTATGCAAGATTGCTCCATCCGAGAACTTTCATAGCCAACAAAAATGATAGTAGTAATAGCTTAGTAGTTATAGTTTTGCCTTTAATCCATCGTCTATATTTAGTGGTCATATGATTTTCTATGATTTCAGTGCTGTTGCTCATGTGGCAAGTTACTTCTCTCCACCCTCTGTGACATATATGTGCTCGTCATCTGTTCTTTTCTGTGTCTTTGCCTGTCTGTCTAATTATTGCTATCACTGTGTAACGTTACTCTAAGGTGACATTCTCGGAAGCATCTGCCCGAGACCTTATCTCCCCACTCTTCTTGGTACACTATGTGCAAGTCAGCTGGTTACTGCTTATTGTGGCAAAGATAACAAACATCATTGGATGAAGTGAAATTCCAATGAATCGGTAGTTGCAGCTACTAGGAGGAAATACTGATAAGCAATCATCTAGTTGATGGAGGGATGTGATAAGCTCCTTTAAAACAATAATGCCAGATCGCACAGGAAAATGTGCTGCAGATGCAACAGCAGCAAATGGAAACATATTTACCATCAACCACTCTTTGGTTTAGACTCAAAATTGGTTCACAACAATAGCGGAACTTAAATGAAAAACGATTCATAAGAATGCAAGCAGCGACATCATAACGTAATATTAACTACATTTCCACTTTAGGGCAGCCAGTACAGCCAAAAATGGTCGGTAAATATTCATGCTCTTGGGAGACACAGAGACAGGTTATTTGGATGGATTCAGGATTGTGCACGTACCTAGGATACTAGCCTTTAGGATTAAGTAATGATGACCAGTCGACTGCGTGCTTTACTAGCTCGTAATTTCGGTCCTTGTCCGCGCCCACCAACCGTTTGGAATATAGTAAAGGGCTGATGATTCTATTCTGCGAGCAAAAGATTTAGCAATGTGAGTTATCCGACCTGCCACCACCAAACGTGTAATGTTTTTGTTGTTGTCGTTGATTTACATCCCCCTGCCCTGACAACCACAAGCAGGCCATGGTTTGCCAGGGGATGCTACTTTGATGGTGAACGAAAAAGAAAGAAACAGCCAAAAAGAATTGCATTCCATCTGCTTAATTATTATGATGGTCGGTGACATGAATTTGACTCGCGCTTTGACGGCAGTGTGCTTCATCTCTCATGTCAACCTAAACCCATCCCTGGAATTTTTCTGTGCCACGTTCTCATCAAGATCAAATACCCATCCATCAGCGGACAATCAAAAACCAGCTTATCAGATCCGTCCTGATTGGGTCGCTGCCGGTTTGTAATCTTGAAATCCATATCAGATCCAGCCGCCGCGCCCGCACACACACAAAAAACTTCCCTCATCCCGAGTTTCCCGGTCTCTTTTTTCCTCTTTCTGCGCGCATTACAAACCTTGGCTCTCTTTTTTCTCTCTCCCCACTCTTTACAACAATATCTAGTTTTATCTTTCATATATCCATTGATGACCGAAGAATACGATTACGAGTCTCTTGGACAAAACTCATCGATGGCACAAAACGCTATGGCTGGCGCGCTTGCTGGAATAGCTGAACATTGCGCAATGTATCCTGTCGATAGTATAAAGGTACATATATCATCACCCATTGTTCTCCATTGTTGATTTGAACTAACACACAAAACATTAAAGACGAGAATGCAAGTTATTTCAAGTGGACGAGCGGCGGCACTCGCTGTAGTCGGCGGCGGTCACAATGCAATTGCAACATCCACATCCTTGAAGAATCTCTGGCGTGGGGTCAACTCTGTCGTCTTGGGAGCTGGACCTGCTCACGCTCTTCACTTTGCAACGTACGAGTACTGCAAGGACAAGTTTGAGGCGGAGGGACAGGGAAACAATACCCTTGCATTTGCTGCTGCCGGTGCATGTGCTACCTTTGCACACGATGCATTGATGACCCCGTTTGATGGTACGTTGCTGTTATACTGGAAGACAAATGTAAATTGTATATGCTAAGATTCGTAATATAGTTGTCAAGCAGAGAATGCAGTTGAGAGATTCGACGTATCGATCAGTACGGGAATGCGCTCGGACTGTACTTGCAAAAGAGGGTATCACAGCCTTCTATATTTCGCTTCCCACGACATTGGCAATGTCTGTACCGTTTCAATCCGTTCAATTTGCTACGTACGAATACTTCCGCAAGACACTCAACCCTACCGGACAATACAATCCAAAGACACATGCTATTGCCGGTGGACTTGCCGGCATGGTAGCCGCATCAGTCACTACACCTCTGGATGTGATCAAAACTCTACTGCAAACGAGGGGCCAGAGCCTTGATCCTCGTATTCGCAATGCTACTGGCTTCTGGGACGCCATGACAATCATCAATCAACGCTACGGTCTGCGGGGTTTCTTTAGAGGTTACAAGCCACGTATTCTGACAAATATGCCAAGCGCTGCTATAAGCTGGAGCGTATACGAATACTTCAAATGGTTCCTGGATGCCCGTGAAAGCTTGCTACGGATTTGATTCCCTACACCATAGTATCAAACTTTTGTAACATAGCAAAAACCCAGCAACGTCACGACCCCAATTCCCCCCAAAACTTTTCTTTTCCTCCCTCGACTTTCAACTTCTTCACGCGCTTTTTTTTTACACATGTACATAGTCCTCTTTTCTTTTTAATCTTTACTTCTCTTTTTTTCTTTCTAATATACTCATACAGGCATTTATACATTTTATGCTGTATTATCAACGGTCTGCTCGCCAGGAGTTTGTTGTTGCATCCATTTGTAGACACTCGAGAAATCCAGAGTTCCAAAATCCTCCGTGTTTGAAAGTTGGTTGTACAGATGTGCAGCAGTCGTTCCCATGATAGGATTGGTGTGTGAATCCATTGCTGCTTTCATGGCCAAACGCAAGTCCTTTGCCATTAATTTGTTACTGAATCCTCCCTTGTAGTCTCGTCCAGCAGGAGCATTTGGGATAACTCCCGGGTGAGGGTTGTAAGTATCCGAGCTCCAGCATCGACCCGAAGATGTATTGATAATGCCGCCGAGCAGTTTGGGGTCTATGCCTAGCCGTGTGCCTAGCAGCATGGCTTCAGAAACACCAATCATGGAAATTGCAAGCAGCATATTATTGCATAGCTTGGCAATTTGGCCAGTGCCATTTGCACCACAGTAGACAACATTGCGACCCATCATGGATAGCGTTGGTTTGATATTTTCAAAGTCGGTCATTGATGGTGCGCCCACCATGAATGTCAACGTACCAGCTTCGGCACCAACAGTACCTGGCACAGAGAGAGAGAATATATATTTTGTGTCAGTTGAATATCGCTCAAAAGTGTGTAGTTGTCTGTGTACATACCTCCACTGACGGGTGCATCGAAAGCTTTCGCATTTTTAATCTTCATGACATTGGCAGCTACTTGTTGCGCAACCTCAGTATCAATGGTGCTGGAATCCACAAGCACGCTATCCTGGTCGACCGCATCCAACATGGCATCGTATACTTGCTGAACATGGTTGGCTTCAGGCAGCATGGTGATGACGGTGCTTGCCTTGTCGGCAAGGTCAGCAGGACTTGCGGCTGCCTTGGCTTTTGGATACGCATCGACAAACTTGTCCAGCGCGGAAGGGTTAATGTCATAGACATAGAAGGGTCCGTTGAACTTTTCAGCCAGGTTCTTGGCCATGCCTTGGCCCATTTGGCCCAAACCGATCAATCCAATCGATTCTTTTCGTGAATTCTATCAATAATCTAGTTATTCTCTCTCTCTCTCTCTCTCCACGTTCTTTACAATTCTGCGGAAACTTTGGAAAGGATGCTTACAAGAACTGAATAACATTGTAAGTCTCCATTTTCTGATGAAAGCTCTTTCTCTCTTTTTGTTTACTTGCCTGTTGCAGAGCTCGTAAATGACCGACGTAGTGCTAACTTTGCAGTGGTGTTGAAAGCTCTCGAAATAAGGACCATTGTGCTCCAAAAATCAGGAAGAGAAGTGATTTTTCCCACGAGAGTGTGCCTGGCGATGGTATGCGCGTCGGCAATCTCTCAAACTCAGTTTTTATGCAACAAGGTCCCAAGGGGTTTTTGTCTTGGTCATTCACAATGCAACCCAAGGCAAAGAGATGCCAGTTTTGACCATCTGCTGACACAAGGGTCTCTAAGGCAATCTCACACAGAATAGTCGCTGCTACGATTGCGCAAGGAGTCACCGCGTCTCTCGCCCGGTTGCCTGGATACGAAACACGGGTGGGCTGACTACCCTGAATACTGTACGCGAACAAAACATTACGGCGTGGACGTCATTGGTGAAAAGAAAGGAGAATACATCGTACATAACCTAGACAATCCAAGGCAGTCCACGCCATGAAATCCTAAGCTATTCACGGTAATGACAACTGCCATATGCTAGTAGGATATACACGTGAAGATATATTTGAGACATTTTATCCCAAGAGTATCAGCAGAGCAACTAACGCACTCCAGCAAAAGCACCTAAATTAGCGTCTAATACTGCATAGATTTTTTACATTTGCACTATTTACAAGGGATCAATGTGATCGACTCATGCGACAAGTAAATCAGTTTTGCAACAAAAAGGAATGGATGATGAGGTATGTCGCGACAAAACAATTACCAACCCATGACAAAAGATAGGAGTGTGCTTTGTTACTCGTATTAGCTTGCACCACGAAACAGCAGCCAACAGCTCTTTCAAAATAAAATCATATATTTGTGCATGACGTATATATATAGAAAGACATTTACTCAAAGTCTATTTAACTAGCTACTACTTAATGTAGTCTTGGTCATGATAATGTTCGTATTTATCGTACAAGAAACAGCAACACAACGTCACCGCCAGACTAGATGTAACAAAAAAATTGCCCGGTGTTAAATCATGAGTGCCCCCGTGATTCTTTTGTTTACTTTACCACGCCATACATTCTTGCCAGCAACTCATGGGTGGACCGCCAGGTATGAGTGGAGGGAGAAAAGGAGGTGGTGGTGGTGGTGGAGGCATTGCGCCCGGCGGCAGTGGAGGAGCAGGTTGCAATGGACCTGCAGGTGTATAGGGGACCATGCTTGCTGGCGGCGCATTATCGAGATACGCTATAGGTGAAAAAAATTCATGTGTGTAAGCTCCGCGTGTGATAGGACGCAATTGAGCGAGATGCTAACCTGGTTGCGGTGGTGGCGGCGGTGGTGCCATCAAGGATGGTGGAGCTTGTGGTTGTACCATCATCATTGGATCAATGGATGATGCTGGTGGATACAACGATGAAGCTGGCGTCGGGTAACCATAATACGCCGTTGCCGGCGAGAATGCTGCGGAAGGAACAGGTGGTGCCGCTGCTGGATACATTATACAATCGACTGAAGAGATAGAGTGAAGCAAAGAAGAAGATGAAGAGAAGTGAGAAAAGAAAAGAGTGAGAGAGGAAGTAACATGGTGCTTTAAATTCAAGTAAGTTGTTAAAAAGTTATCCTAGATACAATTTGTGAATGCGCAGCCAATACACACACACACACCGTTCTTTTGTTTACATTTTGGTGCCGCACAAAAAGGGTCTCGTGGGGTGTATTACAAACGATGATGAACAATTGCTGGCCTTGACCTTCTTTCTTTGGACCTTTGGAATCACCCCAGATTACGAATATAAGACAATTTATCTCTGAAACATTCAAGCAGGTACTAGGCGGACCACCGGTTTTGTGTTGACCACATATGTAGCTCATAACATCGCAAAACTTATTTGTCTAAGCAAATAATGGACAACACAGCCCGTCGTTTGAAGGAACAGACCGACCCTGACTCATTAAGTAGTGTTCACCGCAAGTACCTCAGAACCCTTTGCAATAAACGATCTAACGTTTATGTATGGAGCACCGCATAGGCAAAAGAGACCACAAAGACGAATGATCTTTTAATGAGCAAGCAAACAAATTGATTCATTTGTATTTTATATTATTACATATCATATCAACGAGGATTACTTTTTAACCATTTTCTGTAATTAACATCTAGTCCATGGGCCGATAACCCTTTGCGCAATCTAAATCTTGTATGACATGCTTTACACTCAAAACCGATAGTCCTTTGTAACAGTGAAAAACGGGATAGTGAGATAACGTGGTATTCTTCTTGCTAGTAGGTCTGAAAAAATCAACTTACATGGTTATGCTTATCGTTCTTGCGTGCATCCAGTCAATCTTGAGTCGGGAACTTACGTGAACAGATGTCACAAGACTAAAAATTGGAATGGTCAATTCCTTATACAGCTCGAATGAAATATCCCGCACTCACCAAGTCGAAAGGATGCTCGTCTCGTTGGTGGGCATGGAGACTCTGAACATCCATCTATGCCAGCCCACAACCAGGGTACTGGCATTTGTAAGGTTTAAGCTAGGGGAGGACTACATGTGAGCGCTAATGAATGCTTCTTCTTGTTTCATTGTCTTTGGAAATCAACTTGCCTGGTTGTGGGACTTTCTCATGTGTGAAGTCAACTCCTCATTGCATGAGAAAGTGTCCTTGCAAAGTGTACATTGCACCTACATAGTAAAATGCAGAACATAGCATTAGCGTTTTTTTTATTTGATTTGGTTCGGTGTGCAACATGGTACCATTCCGTACCTGCAGTTCTGGATGATTTTTCCGGATATACAGGTACCATGCAACTTTTGACGTTCGGTCACAACCGCTGCCATCAACTGGACATAGAAACTTGAGGCTCCTTAAGCCTATTTCGCTATCATGCTGTATAATGGTTGAAGCTAACTTGATGCCTCTAAAGACCGTCTTTCGCTGCGTCCGTTTGCGGCATGATTTTGTGGGACATTCAAATCGTTTGTTCTTTGTAAAACAAAATTAGAGCTGAAACTTTTCTACAACTTTTAGCAATCACTTCGTCATGTATTTTGTCCTTATGATACTGCAAACAATTTGGAGTCGAGAACTTGCTCTCTCGCAGATATTACACGCCTAAAAATTGGATAGTCAGCTGTGGGTCTGCTTCATTTGATCATTTTGCGCTCACCAAATTTGCCGAGTGCGTTTTTCCCAGTGATCAGTCAGAAACACATGGCGGTTGTATCTCTTTGCACAGTTTGGAAAATCGCAACATAAAAATTGTTTCATTACCTCGCTGATCATGTCATAATTGCAGCTGAAGCTCCTGGCTATCTGTATTGCAATTTGCATATATTGAGGACGCATCCCAGTTAGTCCCATCACAGCTGGATCTAGGGCGTCTGATGCGTGGGTTTGTGTCCACTAACGATTTTAAGGTCAATTACATTCTTTCTTTTCCTCGATCCTTGATAATGTCTTACCGTATTAGCGAATTGGCACGCCGCATTAGGAGAAATGCATATAAGTATGGAAAAAAAGTTGATCTAAAGATAAAATCTCTTGTTTTGCGTCGATGTTCAACGCATTAAGAGAGGTGATCGTGCGCCAGCCGTCGTCGCGATATAATCCCGAGACGACATACGGGCAGGAGACTCGCACGGTCACGTAAAAGCTCCACCAAGTGCGGTTTGCTTCAAGGAGATCCGTGTATTCCGCATTAGTTAGTGTGGGACGGAGTACCAGTTTTTCGAAAGAAATAGACTTCTCGAATTTCATCTGGCTGGGTCCGGCTTTTCATCACTGCTGTCATCTGTGGATTCGTCACTGTTAGAACTCCAAACGATCTTCGGCGACACATGGCGATATGCAAAGTCATGGTCCGTGAACCCTGAATACGACAGCACTTGCAGACTTTGCCGTCACCAGTGTATACTCCAAAGAAGAAGTACGTGGTTTTGGATTGATGTTGATATTCGAAAAGGAAGCCCGTCAAATATTCTGCTAACATCCTTCGTCTGTGCTATTTTGCATAATTTCTCGCTTGACATCTTCATGTTTTTTACGAATTGTTTTCAAAGACGCCAATATCCAGCAAATGTTCGCGTCGCGATATTGTTCTTTCGTCATCGAAGTTGGACAATTTGCATTCGTTAAGGTGATTTATCGTTGTGTTGGATCCATTGCGGGTGTGAGCGGACTGTATCCGAAACTCGGATCGAGCCGGTATGCAAGATGCCAGCTGGGACAAGCTGAAAACTATTGTCTAAAAACTATTGTCTGAAGAGGATTGAACCAATTAACGTCGTATGCCTTGGGTTTTCTTTGTTGTTTCATTTTTTGGCAGCCTTGCATGCAGGGAATTCCATTTTGGTTATCTGTAAATATAAAAGCACACCGATCTGTGCAATGAATCCATACATGAAGAGTGAAGAAAATAATGAGAAACTGCTTATCAATGATGCTCACTCTGCCGACAATATCATCCATGAAAGGCTAATTCGCGCAATATGCCACATGTGACCGACGATCTCGAACATTTCTCTTCTTTTTTTATTCGATTCCAGATGCATGCCTGTTTTGGTGTGGCGAGAGCCAGTAGGGTGTCAGATAATGTAATCGCCGCTCGCAGTTGCATCTCACCCTGAAAATGTGTTAACATGTTGCCATGGATATGCTGCAGATTAGTATCATGTGCATCAATGTTCTGCGAACAGATCAAGGATCAAGGTTTTTTTTGTAACGCTCGTGAGAAAATTCATGGAAGATGTTGAAAAGGTGCGAACCATTTCACAGATTGCGTTTTCAGAGCAAGAAAAAATTTCATTCGCTGAGAGACACTTCTTGAGCACGCCATCAGTGTTCTCGGACGTCCAAACGAAAGAGATCGGTGTTGAAAAAGGTTTTTATAATAGGCAAGCTCGAGCGTATGTCGCAATCCAGAGCTTTATTGCATCTTTTTTTTTCCTTTCCCTTTTTTTCATTAAAAAAGAGAAATCTACTAGCTATCCGGGTCTCTGGCCACAACTCACAAAGATATTTCGATTTCAGCTTCTTACACCCCTTCCCGTCAGATGGACTCTGAAAAATACGCCACATCGGTCGATCTCGCCGAGAGCCTTGGATCATCCACTGCCTCATCAAAGGGCGAAGACCAGCATGAGCTCCAAAGGGGGCTGAAGGCTCGCCATATACAGGTAGATTTAACTAAAAAAGGACAATGAGCATTCGCAATAAAACTCACTCAATATCTTTATCCCTAAGATGATAGCGCTAGGAGGAACCATAGGTAAGAATTAGTTTTTTCCTATCGCGCGAGGTTTAGGAAGAGACGAGTGAGGAGAAGGACGTTATGTTTGCTATTTGTAATCATGGTAACAGTGCAAGAAGACCCCCATTGTTAACCAGCTTTGTTTTCTTTGTTATTTTTCCATAGGCACGGGTTTATTCATGGCCAGCGGCAAAGCGATAAGCCAAGGAGGTCCCGGGGTAATTTCTTCTGCTTATTTTTTTATTTAATGTCTGCAAGTTACTAAATTTTTATGATTTATAGGGTGCTTTGGTCGCTTAGTACGTACCTGACATGGATGGAAAATGTCGAAATATTTGATTACTGACCAATTCGATACAGCGCTATCCTTGGTATTCTCGTCTTTTGTGTCATGATGAGTCTCGGTGAAATGGCCGCCTACATCCCAGTGGCTGGTAGTTTTGCGCAGTTTGCCACTCGATTTGCCGACCCTTCTATCGGTTTTACAGTTGGATGGGTTTACTGGGCCAACTGGGCAGTCGGTGTCGCTGTAGAATTGACTGGTGTTGCAATGATCATGGAATTCTGGGTCCAAAGCGTTAATTCCGTCGTTTGGAGTATCATTTGCCTTGTTATCCTTGTTGTTATCAACGTCTTTTCAGTCAAAGGCTACGGTGAAGTCGAGTAAGTCATATCTTACACCTAGCGACCAATAGGAATTTGTGTTAACATCATTTATTTGTTTCTTTCAGGTACTGGTTCTCTTTCATCAAAGTCTTGATTGTAATTATCTTCATTATCGTTGGTATTTGCGTTGACACAGGTGCCGCTGGCGGCGATCACATTGGCGTTCGAAACTTCCACTTGGAAGGCGGTGCTTTCCCTAACGGATTCCTTGGCGTATTCAACGTGTTCCTGACGGCTGCATTTTCTTTCAACGGCGTCGAAATCGTCGGTATTGCCGCCGGTGAATCACAAAACCCTCACAAGACTGTACCTTCCGCTGTCAAGCAAGTTTTCTTACGTATCGTCCTCTTTTACATCCTCTCTATCCTCATTATCGGTCTCTGCATCCCTTACACTGACGGAAATCTCCTACGTGGCAGCAACGATATCTCTGTCAGTCCTTTCACGCTCGTCTTTCAAAAGGCTGGTGCTGACTGGGCAGCACACTTGATGAACGCTATCATTCTTGTCACCATGATTAGTGCCGGTAACTCTGGTGTCTATTCATCCAGCCGTACGCTTTTGGCGCTTGCAGAAAACGGCTCCGCTCCTCGCTTTTTCACCCGACTGAACCGATGGGGCATCCCTATCTGGTGTGTCGCTGCAAGCTGTTTCATTGGCTGCTTGGCATTCTTGACCAGTTTGTTTGGATCCGGTATCGTATTTACCTGGTTGACCAACTTGACATCCGTTGCCGGTCTTATCACCTGGGTTATCATCTCCATCACTCACATTGGTTTCCGCATTGGTTATCGCAAGCAAGGTCGCTCCCTCAAAGCTTTGCCCTACGTTGCTCCTCTATTTCCATTTGCAGACATTTTCGTTATTGTCATTGGAACCATCATCATTTTCGGTCAAGGTTACAAGACGTTCTATGCTCCCATTGATGGCAAAAACGTCGTTGCTGCATACATTGGTGTCGTCTTTGCAGTTGCTCTCTACGTCGGCCACAAGCTCTGGAAACGTGGACGATTTTTCAACAGGTGGGAAGACATGGACTTTGACTCTGGCACAGTACCCATGGAACCCAAGGATTATGATCTTGGAGATGCTCAAGTAGCCTTGCCCTTCTGGAGACGCATTTTCAACAAAATCATTGATATCATTGCCTAAAAGAAAAATCATCACACATTTGTACATTTTCCCTTACCCCTAGTCATTATTCATTGTACTTCATATGTATTTTGTATATTGATGCCATATGTATTATACCTCTTCAACAGAGATTTCATTCTCATAATATCTAAAACCATTAACGGTTTCAGCGTGTTGCCTGGCCGAATAACTCTTTATATGATCGAGACGGCAAAGGTGGTACAGAGAATTTGCGTCCCCGCAAACACGCGCTCTGTTGCAAGTCGCTCTCTGCCCAGCCGCCCAGCCTTTGTCCGTCACGCACGGCTTTTCTCCCTCTTCCCCCCAGTCTCCTAAAGACTTAAGAAAAATCGGGTTTCTTCCCGCAGCGCACATTCCTTGGCGAGCAATTGCTTATATCAAAACTCTCGGTATGTTTGCTTGGAAACTTCCGACAATGGAGCTGGGCTTGCCCTCCTCATGCGGGTCGGATGAAACACGATTCTTGCCTTTTTCCTCCAACGTAAAAAGTTCATCCATTAACAGTACATTTAGGATTTTGAGACGAAATGCAAACTATAAAGTGTGTTGTTGTTGGAGATGGTGCTGTTGGCAAGGTAAAAGCAAACCTTACAGTCCTCGTGTCCGCCATGCTAATAAGGCACAGACTTGTTTGCTGATATCTTACACTACCAACAAATTTCCTTCCGAGTATGTGCCTACAGTAAGTGATTATAGAAGGGGTTTTGCAGGAGATGTTTAGATAGTTGATAGGGCTTTTAACGCATCTCTATCTATAGGTTTTTGACAACTATGCAGTAACAGTGATGATTGGTATGCAAAGTGACGAATTTAGATAACACCAAAAAAAAGGCATCTGTGCATTGACCCTATTGTTCATTATTTGTCAGGCGATGAACCATACACGCTCGGTTTGTTTGACACTGCAGGTAATGAATGAATTGATATTCATAAAAAAAGAAATCGGAGCAATGCCCTAGGAGAAGTAAGAATTGGGTATCTCTAACACATGCATCGTTTCTTTTTATTTTCGTCTCAAACAGGACAGGAGGATTACGACCGTCTGCGCCCGCTATCGTATCCGCAAACCGACGTTTTTCTTGTCTGCTTCTCCGTCACCTCACCAGCTTCGTTTGAGAACGTCAAGGAGAAATGGTTCCCAGAAGTTCACCACCATTGCCCTGGCGTGCCTTGCTTGATCGTGGGTACCCAGATCGATTTGCGCGACGACCCTGGTGTCATGGATAAATTGGCCAGACAGAGACAGCGACCCATCACCTTTGAAGCGGGTGAACGCCTTGCCAGAGAATTGGGTGCAGTGAAATACGTCGAATGCTCAGCACTGACGCAAAAGGGATTGAAGAATGTGTTTGATGAGGCAATCGTTGCAGCATTGGAACCACCAGTGAAGAAGAAGTCGAAAAAGTGCAGAATTTTGTAGAGATCCTTCAGAAACCTCTTGCAATCTTGTATTCTACTCAAGTAATCTTTTTTCTTTTCTTACTTTTCTTCTTGATCACTCATTTCTTTCTTCTTTTTTACTCTCTGTCTCTCATTCTCCCTTCTTTTTTTCTTTTGTTTCTCCCTCTCTCTCTCCAATTCCCACTATTCTTCTTATAACTCTTTTCCTTTCTTTTGGAATATACGTGGTACATCGGCTATTACCATGACAATTACAAAAAAAAGTAGAAAAAAGGAAAGTCTACCAATGCTATGTCGTATAGTTTACTCCACATATCTTTCAAAATTTACAGGAAATACTGGCTGCCCGGCCCAGCCGTCAAGGATTCATTTTCCATGAACTGGGTATCGTTCTCTAAGAATATCCGATAATCACTTTCCACAATCTTGTCACGGTCGTCAGGCACCTTGAGAATAGCAGCCTTGTTTCCACATCTGTAGCAATAGTTGGGTGCAGACCACAAGGTCACCAAGTTCTTTTCTTGAAATGGATAATTGTACCCTTCATCTACCAGTTGGTGACTCCGAACAATAAGACTGACATTATTGTTGTGACAAAACTAGTGTAAATAACAGAAATTAGCATATGTTCGTTGTAAATTATCTCGTTTTCCTAACTTACAGCGTTTGTAGGCAAGTGACCAAACAGGAAACCTCCACCTCGAGGACTGATCGCCCACGAATCAACGTTGGCTTCAGGATCAGACCATAGTAGATCTTTTTTCCCCAGCAACAAATAAAGTTAGAATTGTGACAGCCTATACTTAACAGTCTTGCCATTTCTCGTACCGCACGGTCCTCCTGTTTGTGGCAGTTCCTGCATTCTAAACAAAGTTCTAGAATTCTTGGTCAGCAAAAAGTATGTGCACACAATAATCAATATCCTATAGCCTACCGAATGGAATCAATAGAAGGTAGTTCGGGTGATAATCCTCCATGCACGCAAAAGATATTTCCATCCACAAGCTGGGCCAAGGTACCGTCAAGATAAGGTTGATATTGGGTGATGGGCGCTCATCGAACTTACCGCTGCGAGTGGGAGGTAATCAAACACTGTGCAACACCATTCCCATACCTTGGAGCTTTGATACTTTGCGAGACATTCATCTTTTTTTGATTGTATTTGAATAACTCGCATTCTTTTCATTCAGCTTTAGATGTAAATCTTACCATAGAAACCATACACACGCGTTACATTCCGACTTTCATGGTTTCCTCTCGTCAAGGTGATGCGATCTGGATATCTAGTCCATAAAAACGATAAGAAAATTTATGCTTGTAGCATCTTTCAGTTTTGCATCCTTACTTGACTTTATACAACAGTAAGAGTGTTAAAGTTTCAAGTGAGTATCGTCCACGATCGACGAAATCCCCCTATCAATTTGTATCTTTAGCATTTTCCTACAACGATAAAGAAAACAACTATCTTCTCTCAGCTACATATTAGAAAGAGCTAAACGTACCATGAAAATATACGATGTCTCAGGCAAGTCTCCTCCAACTTCAAACAGTTTCAAGAGATCATAAAATTGACCATGGATATCTCCACACAGTGTAACAGGAGCGCGTACAGGCACGACCGTAGATTCTTCTGCTAGTATCTCCTTGAGCTGCAAAGGCAACGAATGAGCATCCTTTGTAATCCGAGAGTCTACACTCTTTTGCTTCGCGTACCTTGTTGCACAGCTGCCGCATATCGTCCTCTGCAAGATACTTGCAGGCCTTGATGGACTCAATGCAAGCGTCAACATCCATTGCGAGGAGGTTGCAAAGATTTTTATGGGCAATCGGCAGAAAGCACTGGAATGGTTGTCGAGCAGTAGAGAGCAAAGAACGACGAAACTAACAAAAACTTCCCGCTCCACTTACGTTTATTGAATCCATGCAGCCGACCGCACCAATCTGGTAAGTCCGCTCTTGCTTTCTACCCTCTTTTTTTTGTCGTCCCTTTTCTCTGTTGTCATAATATGAATAACGAGATAAACTGCATTGCACTCATTGGCAAGCAGGTGCGACCTCTGAATTGTTGAGAAACTTTCGTGAAATGATTCATTTTCGTCGCAATTTAGAACAATCCTTTGTACATTAAGAACTTTAGCCATACTCATCCTGACCTGAAATACCACTACATTGCACACACGTCAATAGATGTTATTGAAGAACGAGGTACTTTGATTCTCATGTCTCGACATAAACACGACGGGTGCTAACGTGGAGAAATAACAGTAGCGAGTGGTCCAAAGAGTTTGGACTTGTATCTTGGTCTGTTGTATGCCATGGAAGATCTTGCAGTGTACGTTTGCTCTTTTAAATTCAGACACCACCACGCAACTTACATTACTGGGCACATTGCATAGATACGGTTACATGACAAACACGCGTGTAAAGTTTATTGTTGTCGTATCAGTCACAGATAGTATAATACGCGATGCTGATATGAAGATGGTATGAAAGAATCTGGCGTTAGAATGGAAATCTGATAATTCTAACCACATTCTCATTAATAGATATTCAAAAAGATCCACAATGCCTACTTGTCACAAATATGTAATCCATTTTACAACATTGAATCACAAAAGAGTTTAAACAGTAAAGCCTTCATCAGGGCAATTGACGCCATTGGACAAGAGGCCAACGCGCGTGCAACCCTCGATATCTAAATTCTCGGATGTGTATATGTGTGTGCGTTTGTTTTTGGTCGTAATCCGATTATTTTATTATATTCAACAGTCTAAGCAGTTGCAGGCTTCTCTTCTTCCTTGGCATCCTTCTTGCCCGTCAAGCTACACATCAAAGGTATAAGGTCAGATAAGGAAAAGTTACTTTTCAATTGCAAGCTTCAAAAGAAAAAGTTTACCCGTTGTAATGCAAGTAGCGGTATCCCTGAACAAGTTGGGCAACCTCGTTGGTTGCGTGGCATGCAAAAAGCAAATAGTTCTTTGGCTGAACAGCAAGTGCAAATCGCATGAACAGACCCGAGTATACGCACAGAGCTATCGGTCGGGAAGGAAGGAGGGGTATAAGCAAGCTTATTTGGACACATAGAAAGTTTAACCTTGTATATAGAAAAACTTACCAAGCGTCATGTTGCCAGAAATGTACTTGGGGTCCTTCTTCCAGTCAGCAATAGCAGCAAGAGGAATACCCCAGTTGGCGACAGGGCCCCAAAAGTGCTAGAAAGCCCAAATCGTTAATATATATGCTAAACCAGAAACTCCCTTCTATTCCACACTGTTAACATACGGTGCTGGAAACAACGGAAATGTCAGTCAAGATCTCGGAACACGCTCACTTCCTTCAAGGTACCTCATCAAGTAGTTACGAAACTCGGGTGATGCAAGCTTCTGTACAAATCGGTTTGCAACTGTTCCTGACGCTTGCGACATGTTGGGAAAAGTTGGGAAAGCTCAGCGTTCGTCCTGGAGATGATGGTTATCCGGGACATTTTCATCTCCGTCGATATACACTATGGCAACGGGTCAACCTTTGACTTCTGATGTGGATAAAGACTAATTACTTCATTAAAAGATTAGTTCCTATGCAAACAATACGAAGCGAGCGTTTGATGACTGTGGAAAAGACTTTATAAAAATCGTTATTCGACATCCAATGAACTAGATAGGTCTGTGCTATACAAAAGCCCTAGTACGTTTCTCTTCATTCATACCTGCTTACATACATCTACTGCTCGATGTTTCCAGCTGCATGGATCCATTGGTTTTGTCATTCTATCCTGAATTCTCCTCCCTCTGACATGCTTCAATCAAATATCATTCAACTACCATCTTGTTCTCTAATCGTTCTGGAAGCATCCACCATCCATATTCATACGTAATTGACTACTTGCTGCGACAAAACCCAAGCCAGTCTTGTGGCAAACGCCTTTAAATTCGATAATTTGATAACGCCATCCTTAGTATCCATCCTTGGTATGGTACAATATTTTTGGTATAAACATGATCTTGATACAGCTGGTATATATATGTCCTAAAAATCTTCTCGAAGCTGGTTTTTGCGCTATGCATCAGATGTCCAAAGCTGCAGCGAAAGAAAATGGGTGATGCTGCTTCCCAGTCTTTCTCGTTGCCAGCAGTTCACACGTCTGCGATGTATGCCATCTGTCGCGCTCTGCTTTAATTCCAACTTCTCCGCCATACTTGACGCGTGCAATGTCCATGATGGTTTTTGCGGAATATCTTTTTGCATAGCCTTGTGTATAGTACGAGACATGCTGGAAATCTATCGCATTGAGGCAATATCGTGATCTGACTTCTGCCTCAGTAACGAAGACCGAGGGATTGTGGATATATGGCTCTGGGTGGATTTGGCGATATCGCATGCACGAATTGATGCCTTTTTGTACTTTTCCACAGTAGTGGCAAAGGCTTATCTGCCGCGACCTGTTCCCGAAGCTGTTTGCATCTTTCCACATATATGCGCACTGTTTTTGATCACGGCTTCATAGTACATCTTGCTCTCAGTTGACAGCGGATCAAGTTGCACCTTCTTGGCAATTTTTCTCCAAACAGGTACTCCTGGGATGACCCGACACAGTTCGTGCCAAACTTAACCTAGCGTCGCCAACTGGGAAGGCGGTAAATCTATGCATATAATGTCCCAGCGTTCGGCCGATAGTGCACGTGTTATCCTAGCTTTCTTCGGGGTTTCAGTGACTTTGGAGTTTGGCGAGTCGACTTGTTCGTAGGTGTGGGCTGAAGAGCTCTTTCGGGAAGTTGACGTTGCGACCTGTCCAGAGGGGCAAGAGGAGATCCTTTGGAGAACATGAATGAGGAAGTAAACGAGGTAACTCAGAGAAAGAAAGATCAATGCGTTGAATTAAGAGCCTGGAGAGAGTCTGAGAGATGGAGAAGGAGAATAAGGGCTTGAGGTCTGGAAACAGGAACAGATTGAGGTGAGGTTCGAAGAGCAGCAGGTTCGCGCATGATCCCGCCTTTGGTGCGCCCGCTATCTGGGTGACATGGACTGCCCGAGAAATGCCTCCTGGCCCATTGACACTACTAAAAGCGGGTAGCTGCGTAGATGTTCCTTAATTAGTTAAAAAGCTTTGTTCCAAAAGGACGGTTTCAGCTTTCAATAATACTTCAGGCTACGTAGCGAATGCTCAATAAATTACAATGTCTCCTATACATGTAAGAAGCGAGGAATGGTTGATATAAAATAAGAGAAGACATACAATACAGAGAAGACATGCACCAAAGGCAATAGCTATATGTGGTACTTGTAGTTCTATGCTTCAAATAGCAAAAGGAATGTTCTCCCCTGCATGCCAGTTTGTCATAGTATGTAAAAGAAGGTCTTTCAACAGCTTATTGTGATAATATTGGCAGGTGCTTAAACTGCAGCTCTCCCGGTCCACTTTAGATATCTGCAAGTGCAATATCGTAAACAGTATATAGATTGCGTAAATGTCTTAACTAAGTTGCCGACCAAAGACGGCGCAGCGCGCTTACGCGTTCTCTTCTGCGGATTAAAGCGGCCATATTCGCTCTTTCGACTTTATACCTCTCTTTTTGCTTTGTACTCCAATGGCAGTTAACATGGAGGTGGATACTACTAGTATCCCACTTTCCGTACTCAACGATGACAAAGAGCACACAATGTACTATTCACAATCTTTGCCGTATGCAAACCGATTAGACGGCGAAGCCGAGAATTGGCTTGCTCAAGTATGCGAGAACATTGCAATCCACGTCAAAGCTGGCGATCTCGCTCCGGGCACCTTTGCCTGGGTTAAGCGACTGGAGAGGTAGTAGAGCCAGCTATTTTTATGGATCGAGCTTTTCAAATTCTTATTTATGCAACATGGAGGATAGTTTTCGAGAAATGAAACACGCACTTCCGCGCGAAACTCGAGCAAAGCTTGCAAAACTTTTGTACGAGTTGACAGTCATGCCAGGCATGGATACATCATTGGTGGAATATTGGGCGACAGTGTGCGTCCGTCTCATAAGGTACTTGCCATTCATGGCATCCATCTCAGCGCTTTCTTTCCATTGACAATCTAGTTTCCTTTTAGGAAACCACAACGCATTGGTCCCGAGGACCTGACCCTCGATTGGCGTCCTTTATATCAGCTTATTAAAAAGTATATCTCGCCAAAGATACGACAAAAGATCCTGATTGCAGAAACGTAAGCGATTTTTCCCTTGGTTACGACCATAGATATCCTAAGATATCCTAACAACAGCCACTAGAAAACACATCACTGCCGCCATACGACTTGCAGAATACGCACAACGTTTCTATCCACCAACAGCCGCCAAAGAAATTCTAGAAGAGATGTTGCCAAGGTTCACTATACACCATGCAGAGGATGCACTCACAGTACAAGGCTTTCTTGCTCTGTTCCTCCCAGTCTCGCAGCCAAAGCATTCAATCACTAAAGAAAAACTATTCGAAAATGGAATGCACCCAAGGGAATACTTACCAACCATATTTTCCATGTGGTCCATGGTCACATCCTCGTTTTTATATGACGCACAGTGCATAGAGCTGCTTTCTCGCATAGCAGAGGCAAACGTCAGTGAATCCTCCCAAGTATTTTCCGAGGATGAAATCAAAACTGTCTTTACTGCTTGCCTCCGTATAATGAATTTGCCGGTCGGTAGTCGAGCAGATGGAAGCTCTTCAAACGGCAACAGAGCAGGCGGTTCCTCTGGTCACAACCAGTATGCTGGAAGGATAGATTTGAAAGCAGGTAGCGCTTTAATCCTCAGAAGGAAGCCTGTAAGTTTTCTCGGCTCTTTTTTGTTTGTGAACATTCAGATTAAATGCTGTACAGGAAAAATACAAAGCCCTTTCTCGATTCATGGTGTATACAATGTTCCCGGATGCAGAAGGAGGACAAAGTTATGTCTTGGATCTATTGTCCAATCTCGTGCAGGCTATCGAACTATACTATCACCCATCCAATCATGGTACATGGTCCTACTCTTTGGCTGCATTTACTCAATGCTTATCAGGCGAATTTTTGCGACGTTGGAGAGAAGGTTTGTAGATGGGATGGAAAGAGCCATAAGTTCTTTTGCTAACAAAACATTGCAGAGGAAGAAGAGGATTGCGACACACCATCCCATCGACGACTTACACCAGACATGAAAAAGAAATTTGTGCTTACATTGCGGCCGTTGGCTTACCTGAGCATGTTTGGCAAGGATAACTACATTGTGAATTTTGCCCAGACTACCTTGCGGCGACTAGCATGTGAGATGGATTGAATCCGATCTCTATTAGCTATTCGAAAGAAAACTAGACTAATGATTTGTGTTGTCTAGGGCTTGAACCTAGCTTGATATTCCCAGGACTTTTGGAACGCATATATTCCTCTCTAGAAACTCTGACAGAGGTATGGCAATTGCTTTATCACCGTCTATGCGCTCTTTCTCACAATCTTCGATTTGATAGACGCACAGAACATCTAGTGCAATACATGTGCTAACAGACGTGACCCACCCGTTGCTATGTCGTGAGCATTATCCTGCAGGTGGCAAGCACTTGCTCCCATTGTTGCATCTCGTCACACCAGGCATAGACCTTATCGATCCCCTAAAGTCGTTATCCATTATTCAATTTATTGCTAATGCTGTCATGCTCGTCCCTGTACGGGATCTGACCAAAGAGTGCGACTATGATCCGGCGGAAAACGAAGTGCGTTACGAAGGCATGGAGATCGATACAACAGGACAAGAAAAGGAACTTTCTTCGGAAGAGGAGGATAAACTGTGCAAAGCTTCCACTGAAGGTTTTGAAGATTGGCTCGCCAAGTTTTTGCGACAAACGTTCATGGTTGTAAGTATTTATGTCTCACTTCATTGCAACCTCCTTTTTATCGCATCTCGCTCATGTATGACTATTCAAGTTTGAAAATCTTCCAACAAGTTACAAATCAAATAGTCCAGCTGCTGAGATATCAGTGGTCCATGTCTTATTGGTAAGCAAAAAAAGACATCTTTTTTTTCATGTGAAGGTACTAACATCTTCAAAGGCTACTTGTGATATCTTGTTTCAGCAATTATCTGATGATTTATACGACATGGCTTTGCGTATGGTTGTAGACTTTGCAACCACTAAAGCTCTCCCAAATGCATTCCATCCTATGGGCATGTTGTGTCGAGGACTGACTATGGCCAACCCAGCAAAGGCAGCAAAGCGAATATTACCTCTGTGTATCGCAAATATCCAAACAGAGCTTGAACACGGTGCTTCCTCTCAGATCGTCAACTCGTCGACAGCAACTCCTATCCAGTCTGACTCTACCTTGCACTGGTATCAGAACATCCTCTATGAAGTCTGCTCTGCACTTGGTGCAGAGTTATTAAACTATAAGCAAGAGCTGATAAGCATCGTACACGAGATGCTTGACAAGTGCAAAACGCGTACTGGATTCATGTGGGCCAGCAAAGTTTTGCGGCATTCTCTCAAATCGCTTCTTGCTATCTATCCAAAAGAAATGCGCAACTTTGCACCTGATGAATGGGCCGACGAAGGTAAAATTTGCAAATGCTAAAATGATTATGCTGTTATATTGAACGATTCTTCCTTTAGAATTCATGAAACGTTCTCATCGATTGTGGGGAAAGCCAGGAGACCCTCGTAACTTGAAGATTGATTGGCATGTGCCTACTGAAGAGGAAAAGGAAATGGCAATGGAACTTTTGGAAACATTTTTGGTGCCGTCGATTGGACATGTACAAGAGCTATTGAACGATCAAGGCCTGAAATCGGCTGCAGAGCTGACAAATGAATATTGCAAACATCTCGCAATTGTACGAAACTGCTTACTCGGATCGACGTGTCTTATTGGCGAGGATGGTGTCGATCAGGATAAAAATCCTGATGAGATTAAGAGCAACTCGGGGTAGGCTACACCAGCACAGAGAGAGAGAAGATCTAATCATCTCACATTGACTTACTATCTTCATTATCTTTAATTTTACAGTGACGAGGAACCCGTAGCTAGCTACAGTTTTGCCAAGCTAGAGGCTGGATATGCATTGACAGATCCTTCAGATCCTCGCTACATTCGTGCCAAAGAATTACGCAGGAATATTGCAGAACTCATTCACAAAGCGCTAACATATTTCTACGAAAAGAGCGAAGATGATATTGAAAGGATGAAGATGATACTAAAGCTTGCTCGCACGTTCCTTGATGATATGGGTGTCGACAAGTCCAAACTTGACCAATTAAAGGCCGCCTACAGCTATGCAAAGCCAATGTTCCTGACTCCTCTGTCACGCAAACAATATCCTCGACGTCTGCTAGGTCAGCGAATAATACACTAAAACATACTGCTGCGCAATATTGACAAATATTTCTAGTTCTAAGAGCTCATCTTCACCACCTTCAGCGGTTGCGCCATAATGCACATGGCAGAATTCCTGGATCGCTACATATGTCGATATTCCATGATCTTGTCAAATTATCGATGAGCTCCTACGCTGTCGTCCGCAAGTTAGTACTCGCGCTTAACTTTGGGTGATATCCAGTACTAAAAATCTTTGAATTAGGGCGAGCCAAAGTGCGTTGGCAGCGACAGCAAAGAATTTCAATGGTGCAAAAGGGTCATTGATGCCTTCCATCCTCGACGGATTGCGACGGGACGAAAGCTGTAAGCTTCTTCTGTTACATGCATCAATTGATCCGATCAAGTACTAACTATCGTATTTTTGTAGTGGGCTCTGAGGAGCAAGCTGATCGACTCAAAGGAGCTCTTTACTTGCTGAGACACAAGTCCATCCTGTCATCTTGCCTTCGCGATTGGCGCTTTATCCCGAAATTTATAATGTCTCTATGCCAGGCTCAACATGAAGATAAGGTAACAAAAGTTGAACAATTATGCTGGCATCATACTAACGAGGTTATCTGGTCCTAGGTCTCTGTTCAAACGCTTATCCGAAAGATCTTCCTGGACTATGTCACACATTTTACGTTTCGCAACTACCAAATTATCGATACCAGCCACGTGAACGAGAATATCCAACAACTTTGCGATCTCGCAGCAGTTAGCAACCGCATCGACGCTGTCGCATCAAAAGTTATGGAGCGACATGAACGACAATCGAAAGCATATCAAGAATTAATGGAGTTTTTAATCGCATTTATGCAAGACAGCAAAGTTCATTGGCGATTTGCGACCATGGCTGCAAGTCTCCTTGACCACTTTGTAAGACCACAGTATGCTCCGACGGCTGACTTGGCCAAGATTGCGTGCGAATGTACATTATCAGACTTGCCAGGCCTGAGACATATAGGCTCGGAGCTTACCACACAGCTCTTGGACTTTATCAAACGGCGGACGTATGCAAAAGGGGATGAAACAACGCTTCTTAATGGTAGTATTGAGAATCCTCTCAAAAAGCAAGTGCCTTTGGAAGTCAAAGACGAAAACTTCGCAAAGGATTTCATCAGTAAGCTTTATGTGCCTGTGACAGAAACAAACGCAAATGAATGGTAAGTTCATATGCTTTGTTTTGGCTATTGATATCCCTGCTAAAAATCTATGTAGCCTATTTGCGGATAATCAGGCTACGGGATGGCTAGTCTGGCCCAAGCTCTACACATTCTATGCGGCTCACACAGGGGATGTGTTCCTTCCAAACATTGACGAGAAATGCCAAGGAGCCTACGAAGAATTCCGTAAAACGGTTACATCGGATGATTATTGGAAAAAGCTTGGAGACTTTATGTCTCAAGAAATCTCGGGTGCTCAAGAGGACGTCTTCCACTTGACAAATGCTTTGCTTTGCAAAAGTATCTTAAAAATGTACTGGGACGAACCGCTCTCGGCAGCGAAGCAAATCATTACCCAGTTTTGTGACGCTACAGATCAAAAAAACCAGCAGAGAGCTGGTGCCGAGCTTGTGGCTGGACTCGTACGCGGCATGAAACATTGGCCAGTTGCAAAGAGCGCAAAGGTTTGGGAGTGGCTCTCACCCTTGTTGCAAAAGACATTTGCCAATATCACTCCAGACTCTTTGACGTACTGGGAAAGCTGCGTCCAGTACTGTGCAGTAAGTACCTTAATTAACTATCTTCCGCTGCATGAAAGAGAACTGATGGTGTACTGCATTTTTCAACAGCAACGCCGGGATCCACGACGCATTCTGCCGCTTATTGAGGTCATATTTAGCGCCGAGTTTGATCCAACTTCTGATGCTGCGTTTGCAGAAGCTAGAAAGCTTATGCTGATGAAGGCCATTTTGAACTCCCTTACTTGGTGCGCCAGCCCTCTTGCAGAAAAATTACTACCGAAACTTTTTGATAATATCCAACATCCTTACAAGCAAGTACGCGAAGCAATTGCAAGTGATATCAACGCCATAGTACAGTTGCACTGGATTCCTGGTTTCCACAGCGTTGACGAACTTTTGGAACGAGCTCGCCAAGAACCTCTAATGCCTTTGACGCTGCAAGATCAAGACTGTGTATATTTAGATGGGCTTGTCGAAAACCTGGACAGATGGCAATCTGAGGCCCAGCCTGCTCACGTTGCAGGAGCAAAGGATTACATCAATGGAAGCAAGACAGGTAATCGCAACCCACAAATTTCTTGAAGCATTTGTGAATATTCTAATGCTGGTGACTTGCATAGTATTGTGCTGGCTTGTGGAAGGTTTGACAAAATGGCGCGTGGCTGGCACTATACCTTACATCCGCCTTCTTTGGCCCAAGATTTTTATCATGCAAGATGTCCGCGATGATCAAGATCTTCAGCAAATGAGCGGCAATGTTCTCAAATTCTTTGCGCAATACTACTATCCACCATCCATTATTGCATCCATACTCGAGCAGTTTGTGCAAATACTCACAGGATCAGAAAGTTGGCGTATCAGGATCCGTGCATTACCGATATTGCAAGTATTCTTTTTCAAAAACTATTTCTTTATGGAAGCAGAGCAACGAGCGCGTATCATGGATGTCGTGAGTGATATGCTTCTTGATACACAACTGGAGGCAAGTCTTCGAGAATTATCTCTTAGAACGGCTCGCAGTAAAAAAAAGACTGAAGCATTCTTGGTCTATATAGGTGCGACAAATGGCTGCAGTGACCTTGGGCGGTTTGGTGCGATGCTCACAGCGCGATACCATTGACATTGTCAAAGAACGGTTTACAAAACTGCTCCAGACCAATATCCCTAGACGAAAACGGGATCGAGAAACGGGCAAGATTATTGAGACACCCGAGTTTCGAGTTGCCTTGCTAAAGAAACACGCTGGAGTGCTTGGTTTATCGTGCCTGGTTAATGCTTTCCCTTACGATGTACCCAAATGGATGCCAGAAGTCGTGTGCCAGTTGGCAGAATGCATGTCAGACCCTGCTGAAATCCAGGTATGTTATTAATACATCCTCTGTCTATTTAACTCAATAGTATCATGCTCACAAGTATATATTGTTTACAGGCAACCATTCGGAAGACATTTTCAGACTTCAAACGAACACACTGTGATACATGGCACGAAGACATGACCAAGTTCACAGAAGAACAGCTCTCCACACTAAATGATGTGCTAATATCTCCATCCTACTATGCTTAAAATAAATAGAGTTTTGTATTCCATCAAGAAATAGCAAAAACGCGAACGGTGTATTACGTTAATGGGCTACCATTTCCCTAGCGATGATTAATGCAAGATAATAGAAAGGAGATATATTTATTGCTTCCATCCATAATAGACCTGTGTTACTTGGCTTTTATCATCGACAAAAAACATTGGGATGTTCTGTGTCTGAGGAAAGACGGGAACATGAAAGAGAACGAAAAAGGAACACCCGGTGGCGTCGATTATACGATTTCGTCACTGGCATAATAGCTTTTTGACAAATAAAATAATGTTTGCTCAATGTCTTGGTGTGCGATCAGCGACCGGGCACGTTTCTCGGTTGAAAGAGCCGTTATAAATTCCAGGTAAAGAACTTAGGGTCCACAAGCGCAGTGGATCCCACTTCTGCGGAAGACTCGCTTTCCAACTTCCAACGTACTCAACATTATAGCAGAAATCTTCTGTGACAAAGGAACCTCAAACAGCAGTGACTGCTGCATTATACCTTGTAGTTATGTTATTACAGCAAATTGGCTAATCTTCGGTAATTTAATGGTAAAATGTTTATCTCATACATAGCTTTTTTTACTTTTATCATAATTTAATCCTTAAACTTAAAGCCCTTAGTTTCTTTCCTTATGGGAATAGTACTGTACGGCTGATCCTACTCCATTATCATTTGATAATGTTTGGTTTCCTGCATTTAATCTAAATCTTGATATTCCATTAGAATTAACTGGAAAATAAACATTATAATTTTTTGGAAATTCTATTAAATAATTTAAATTAGAAAATCCAGCTTGTTGCTTGCCGAAGCCAAAATAGCAGCTCTCCATCTTCGTCAAGATCTGCTTCCTCCTTGGTATATTATTCAAGGCGCTCCAGTTGTCGACGTCTGCTCAAGCTTCGTGGTCGTGAGTTTATGTCCCCGTCCGTTGCCATATAATTGAGCAGTACCGCTTCTTTCTAACATTCTTTCGTTAGTAGTATCTTGAAGAAAAAAGTAACTGATCATTTGAATCGACTGTTGCATCCATAGTCTGCGTTGATATGATATTGAT
>KK100039.1:4608-34285 GCA_000611695.1 Rhizomucor miehei CAU432
TGTGGGAAAGGCAGGTTGGATCACGTTCGTCGTCATCGTGGTGGCTAATATTTCACAATGATATACAATGCGTGGACTGGATTGAGAATAACACAATGCAGGTTAGTCTCTTGTATTTCTTCTGGAAAAAAAATTGATCGATTAACTTACTAATACCAGGGATATATCCAAGACATGTCAGTGCAATGTTGATCAAGAGATCGCAAGTGCAGCCTCTTTCAAACAAAACTCCAAGAGGAGGCAGGATAATTGCTATGCAACAAATAAATCATTGTGTCAGTCTCACTTTTGTTGCTGTAGTAGTTGCCATGCCTACCGAAGAGGATTTTGCAGATATCGGAACAGGTCAGTGCCATTTCTTATGTCAGAAAATAAAAAGGAAAAAAGAAACTTCGACTTCGTATGGGCAGGGGTAGAAAGAAGGAAAAGAGGTCGTTTATATACTTTTTCGTGACGGAAATGTCGAAAACACCAAAATAGTACATTACGTCATAGGTTGCACAGGCAAAGAACAATGCAATTTTTTGGATTAAGCGCTTGCCAAGGTCTGCCACGCACTGATCCGCCAAGGTGCCATCATTGCAGCTCGTTGGGCCAGTCGTGATGCCTTTTGTCTACTTTGTTGCTCATCGTCTGATTCGTTGATGAGATATACTCGTGCTGCTAGTTCATATGCCTCGGCCTTGGCATCTGCGGATTCAGTTTTGGATTCTGCTGCCAAGGCGAGCGCAGCCGACGTCATGGAAAGTTGGATTGCACCACATGATTCCGAATCACCAGTCAAAGTTAAAGCGTTCGAAGCCAACCGACGCCATAAACCTGCCATCCATGGAAACTGGTGTACGCTTTTCGCTAATGATCTCATAGCTTGCCTTGGCTCATTCTGAAGAAAGAAAAATAGATTACATGTGAATATGGAAGACTTCAATCTTACACAACGCCAGAATTTTTTACCTGTAAAAGATAGTATCGCGAGAATAGCCATGGGATCCAATGCTCCTTGTCATTTTTGTCTGGTAAAACAATATATTGAGTGAGTGAGCGGCAAATAGGTAAAAAATTATTGCAGAGACGGATAATAGGATATAAGACTTACAGACTGTATCGGTCGGTACCTTGCCAAGTTCTTGTAGCGCCGCATTTGCTAGAGTTTCGTCATTTTCCAAAAGACCCATTGCGCATAGAGAAAAGATGGCTGGCAAATAGGACGGATTATCGGCAATACTATATATAAGAGTGTATGTGTGTGTGAGAGGATTTTTCCTCTTTTAGGCACTTGCATTTTCTGTCATTTTATATCTCATGTTACCTTCCAAACAGTTGATTCTTTGCCACCTGCCGTTGTTCTTCACCACCTAGAGCCCACAAGACTTGACTTAGCAAGACATTGACATCCAAGCGAAGGTCCGTGTCGTCTTCTGTTTCTGCCAAGGCCGTCTCAAACATTGCCAAGGATTCCTCCAACTGTTCTTCAAAGTAATAAGCAATGCCCGCGCCTAGCTGGCAATATACACGCAGAGATCCTGAACCACACTCGATGGCTCGATTGTAGCTTTCAATGGCCGCCTGGAAGCTACCAGAGGCACACAATGTTCGTCCGAGGTTTGCGTGCACCTTGGCTATCCTGCTATTAAACTCTTCATCGTTCAGAGATCCGCGCTTGCATTGGGTATCAAGGGCCTCAATCGCCTGTAAGAATGCTGCAGAAGCTCTTTCAAACTGACCCAGTCGTTCAAAAAGTAGACCAAGAAGGTTCAGCGCCAGCGCATTGTCCAGTCTTTGCTCTGTCAATTTCTGCAAAGCAAAGGCTGGAGAGATAATGATACTTGCGTCTTTGGAAGAATCGGATGTCGTGAGTTGTGAAAAGACAGTCTCTGCATATCCATAGCTTGCTTCCAGCTATCGTTGAAAGGATAGGTTATTAGAAATCAAATACATTATATATGGATCACTTTTGATAACTTACAGATGATCCATTGCTGGACTCAAAGGCATGCTGAAAGATGGCTGCTGCTTCGTTACCCCAGAGTGCGGCTACGTGCGCCTGACCGACCCAGGCAGATATCCATTCTGGATCAAGTGCATGTGCCGTTTCGAAAGCTTGGTTAGCAAGCTCGTAATCTTTCTGTGCCAAGCACAAGAAACCATAATTCGTCCATGGAACGGCGCTCTGAATAGAAGTGTAAGCAACACTCTTACTGTATAAAAAAGGATTTTGGTTCATTTTTACTTACCCTGCTGTTAAGCTCCATTGCTTTAACCAAAGCATATTGACTGATTTTGGGCGAAGTTTGCATAGATATTACACCCAGGGCATTCCAGAATTGATACTGAGTTGGCTCCATCTTTATGGCTCTGCGGATACATAGTATGGCAGTGTCAGCAACCTCCTGAGGCCTCGAAGCCTGGCCATTTTCTCCAATCCAGTGATACAAGAGTGCCAAATCGTGCCACAAGCCAGGAGCAATCATAGGATGATTTCTGCATAGCACGAGTGCTTTCTTGTATGCAAATGTGGCACATGAAAATATAAAGTCCAATGCTTTCTTGGGAGAAATATCGAATGCTTGCAATGAAAGGAATGTTTCGAGTGAATGCACGGTTGCATCAGCTTCTGGAAATTTGAGCTGTTCATGTGGACTCGGGCCGTTCTCAAGCAATATTCTCATGGTTTCTTGCAAGTCAGTGTATGCACATAGGTGGAGGCATGTCGGTATGGTTCGAAAGACGGAGCAGGCATCACCGATGAGTTTCCAAAAGCCAACGACAACAATATCCTGCTTCAGCCCACGCAAGCAAGTCTTGACAACGTTGCCGCATGTTTCTGCAGCGCGACCAAAGAAACCAAGCTGGATTTCTTCCTTGGCCTGCTCCAAAAAGGTATCCGCAAGTCCTTTCAATGCAGGAACATAGTCAACTTTGCCCTGACTCTCAGCAATCTTTAAAGTCTTGCGGAACCCGGCCACTGCTTCGTCCAGTAATCCAATCTTTTGCCTTACTAGGGCTTTGGCATAGTTTCCATGGATAGATCTAGGGTTGAGGTCCGTAGCACGTCCAAATGCTTTCAAGGCAGCAACGTATCGTCCCTCGTGCGCGTAAGACTCGGCAAGACCTTCCCAGCATTGCACATCGCTTGTATCTGTGCGCAATGCTTTTTGGAAGCAAGTGATGGCTTCATCGTACTTGTCTTGGTTCTATAAAATGCTCTTACTTAGCTCACACTGATCTTTACTATGCAAACATCTCTCTTTTTTTTCAACAATGTACCATCTTTGCAAATCCAAGGCGTCTCCACGCCCAACCTGTCTTGGGAGAAATCTCGGTAACTTGTTGGAACAAGGTCTCGGCTTCATCGAGCTCGTTATCTTGAATGTAGTAATTGGAAAGATGCCAAGCAGCATCCACATCCAGCGGGTTGAGCAAGTAAGCTTTCGAGTAGCACTTTTTGGCGCGAACATGGTCATTTTGAACGCTTCTGTAGTAATGACCCAGGAAAGTGAACCCATCTGGGAACTGAGGGTCTAGCTTTACAGCCTTGATGAAATACTTGAAAGCGTAGTTTGTATCGCTTTTGTAGTCGTCTATTTCAAATGAGGTAAGAGCTTCGGTCTCGGCTTTTCTTTCCCTTTATCCATTCATATTCAACGCACCTCCCATGGACCAATAAACACGACCAAGACGATAGTAATATTCAGCGATAGCTTGATCAGCCGACTCGATCGCCTTTGATATGTAATTTATCGCCTTTTCATACACGCCCTTTTGGCAGTAAATCCATCCAATTTCTGCAAGAGCAATGTGTCGTTCAGGTTCGAGATTGAACACCTTTTCAAAATGTTCAAGTGCCTCGTCGTATCGTCCCTCCTCACGGAGAATGAGACCAGCTCCCTATATCCACATAAAGCCATGGTCGTTAGAAACAATAAATTGTATCAAACTTGCCAGTAGAAAAGTTCCAACGAACTTGCCTCCAATGCCCCTATTTCGTTTGCATCGCAGGCAAGGATCTTTTCATAAAGACCCATTGCATCCGGGTAATATTTGGTATCCATGTGTCGATAGCAGTGGGCCATACAGAGCTCCATCGACATGATCATACTAAAAATATCGGCGTAAGTTAAACAGTGTGCTCATTTAAGTAAGCCAAGCTGAATTGTAAGTTACTTTGTTAACAGGCGGCTCGTTTCCTTGCCTCTCTTGCGGACGAGGTCGCGGCCCTTCGTTGCGTATTCTAGACCGGTTTCATATTCTTTGCTGTCATAGTAAATCCAGCACAAGCATAGATATCCAAACAAGCTATTTGGAGCGATATCAAGCCCTTCACCAAATGCATCAAATGCTTCATCAATATGGCCGCCGTGGTATAAACGATATCCTTGGATGAGTTTGGATAGACCGGTTTCAGGATATTGCTCAACGAGTCGATTCATGAGATTTGTGTCATAATCATCTAAAGTGCCTGTATTTGAGTTATGGATCCAAACGAAAGCGTTACACGTATTCCCAATATTACCAAAAGACTTTGCATCGGTAAATTCAACGATAATTTCATACGGCAACGATGCATCAACTTGTTGGTCAGCTAACGACTGTGCCAAGTCAAGTAAATCTTTACATAGCTAAATCAACAAAAAAAATCAAAAGATTATCAATGAGTTAAAATACGCTTCTCTTCTCCAGATTAATGATTTCTGCTCACCTGCTCCTTTCGAGAAACACCGGGTAGTCGCTTGTACCAGAATTCCAACAATTTTAGGTGCAGTACTCGAGTATCTGAACCATCCTGCTCTGCAAGATGCAAAAGAGTCTCATACATTTCTCCCAGCTTGGATTCGGCGTATACTTCTGCTTCGACCTCGGCACGCACTTGGTCCAGCGGGCCGGCATTGACATTGTACCGTCGGGACTGGACCCTGCTGTCAATCATGCGTGCTTGATCCTCTTCCGTCAATCCAACGATCGTCCACAAAACATCAGCTGGTTGTCGCGCCGACTTTGTGTCCTTGACAAGATCATAGATCGGGTTGCCAGGTAGATACATTTTGAGAAAATGGATATACTACATAGGTAGGTTGGCAATAAAAATTTAACGATAAAGTAGATGAATATAGATAATGATAAAAACAATACCTTATCCTTGTTCTTCTCGTCGTTTTCGTACACGTGGATCAACTTTTCGAGATAGTCAGCAACACGATTCCCGTCTCCACTAGCCGCAACTTTGGGTAGGATATCTTGTATCGTATTGGCCATTTCCTCAAAGCGTTTCCGTTTCTCGTAAAAGCTGACAAGACCCTGCCATGCCAAAAGCTGATCAGGATTGATTTCAATAGCTCGTCGATATGATTTCTCGGCCTCGGCGTCGTCTTCAAGGCCGGTGTACGCGACACCGAGAAACACCCAGCTTTGTGGAGCATCGCGTCAGATCAATGGCATAACAAAGATCGCAAAAAGCAGAATAACTTACGCATTGTAATTCTCTGATTCCCATAGTAATACTCTGTTACAAGCTTTCACTGCTTCGTTGAAATTCTTTGTACTAATGGCCTCTCTGGCCGCCTTGAGGTTGGCCTTTGAGTTCATGATACTTGTACAAACTGAGTTTCTATGCAAGCCAATTTCATGCTGCTTTGAAAGCCACGACGGTTCGAAGAAAGAAAATGTGAACGAGATACTATGTTTTTTTCCTTTTTGGCATTTGAAGAAAGAAAAAGAAAAGGTAGAAGTATATGTATGTGCATTTCAAAAGTTACAAACTCATGTGCGAAGTCTATAAGATCCTCGTCCAAAGCTCAAAGGTATCAAAGTCTCGAGGTTGGCCTTGGCCAAAACTTGCAAGGAAGCTGCATCCAAGACAAGCAGGAACGATGTTGCTCTAGCTGAATCCATGACTACGCTCACCAAGACACCGTCGTCTTCGCGCAGTTCATCTTCTGCACTGACTGCGGGTCGTGGGATAAACACGGCCTCGCTTGGATAGCAGTTATCCTCGTGCCAGGTGGCGACAATGTTACGGGTATCCACGTCCTGTTTGCAGAGAAATGAATATGATGAGTGGCAAGTTCATAGGCAGACCAAACAAACTGCGTGTGTCCAAACTTACCGCCTTGACAATGCTATCCCAAATCTTACCATCGGTAATGGAGCTGGTGGCAGAAAAGCCGAGACCATACAAGTACTTGTATTTATACATAGAGTACAATGGGTTCACCTGGGGCAACTCAAGCGATGGCTGGATGATCTTTGTGAACGAGGCCACAGGCAAGTTCGCATACCATCCCGTAGCTGGTGATGTTGAGCTTTCCACATCAGCGTTTGTGTTTGTCGTGCCTCTAAAGTAGCCCCAGACTGATGAAATACGAGAAGTGACGCTGGCTGTTGATGGCATCATGGAGTTGCTGGCCATAAACGAAATGGATTCCTCATCCAAGTTTGAGAGGACATAGCGTCTTACTTCTGATGGTGCAAGGCGTGATGGCTTCATTTCCGAAGGATTGCGCAAACAATGGGTCGATAATTGGTGAGCAATAGTATCGTCTTTGTAGCACACGATATCCACCATAATATTGTCAGGAGCTTCTTCGAAAGCATTGACATGATGGAATCTAACATATTCTATCGGTTAGAATAATGTCATTTGCTATAAACAATAGCTTATCGACTTACGCAAAGCAAGCGCTGGAACGATAAGTTGCGATGTGTTGGCCTTTCTCGCGAGAAATAACATAAAATAAGGTTGGTTCGTTTGGATAGAACGAGAATGAATCCAATATGCTTTCGTTCCAAGCAAATTTGACACCTGCAGTGTTTGCAAGCATAGGGAATACGACCTAGGAAAAAAATCCGAGTTATAATCCAAGATCTCTTTCCTTTCTTTTCAAAGAGTAGACATTACCAGAATAATGTATCGTGGTGTCACAGAAAAACTCTGGACGTAGCCTGTGGGGGCAGTGACGGAAGCAATGATGGATCCTTTTGGATTCCTATCGCTGATAGAAAAGAAGTTGTATCGGGTCGATTGGTAACCGACTTCCATGGTAAAGTTGATGTACTCTCCCGTTCTGGGATCGATCTGTCCATTTGGACATGAAGTGTATCCCTTGAAGGCTGGGTTGATTTCATTCCAGCAAAGCAGGCGGGTTGGCTTAAGATCAAAGGGATCAAGTTCCTGAATCTATATATTGAACCCGCACCCAATCAATACCTGCAGCGATTTCCATGTGCTATCATCAACTTACATGATTAGCGAGGTTTTGAGCAAACAGGCGGCCATCGACGCCGGGTATGTTAGGTAAGATACGGGCAGCGCAAGGCTCGCCGTCAGGTTTGCTGGCTTTGGGCGCCGATTTCAAGAATTTGACAAGAGGTGTCTGATTTGAATCTGTCTTGAACAGTCCGCCAGGATGACAGGGTGCATAGCCATGGTGATCGCGGATCTTTTCTATAAGACGTCTCGACGTGAGCCGGTTTCGGTACGTGATAGCGTTACGTTTTCCGTTGAAATCAAATCGATTCGCCATGGGCAAGCTGCAGCAACAGCAGATCTGAGAATGTCAGTGTAAAAGGTTCCAGAACAATCCTGGTACAATTTGAACTTGCCTATCAAACCAATGGCCAAATGTGAAGGTTGCAGTGGCACTTTGGAGGACACCATCAATCTCAATCTTTCGCATGTATCGAATATCGTATGTTCCAGGGCCGATCGTGTAGTGTTCGCCGTTTAGCCATTCTGGAAGCTGTCCTTCAACCTGCAGATCCAAAATTTCGTTCGTATCGTTGGCATTGTAGAAACCCTGTGTACACATTTCCCCCAAACTTTCATCAGCGAACGAATCCTATCTTCTTTTTCTTTTACAACGTTGCGTACCTTGACGTGCGAAGTGTCTGGATCAAGGGGTTGTGTTTGCTCTGGAGTAGGCGACGGTGTTGTGGAATGGAGGCTGGCTGCAGCCGCGTTCGGCTGACCTTGGTCGTCTAGCAACGAACTTTCTTGTTGAGCCCAAGGGTCAGACGTGTTGTAAGCGTACGAAGCAGCCATGGGTGCCTCTTCTTCCTGGAGCGGGTGACTATCCGAACGTTCCTCGACAACGGCTTCCTTTTCCGCGACGTCGGCGTGATGACTTTCCGGCGCTTCCACAGTGTCTTCTTTTTCCTTCTTCTCCTGCTCCGTTGTGGTCTCGGCCGCCTCGACTAGGGTTTCGTCGTGCTCAGAGTTCAAGGGATGTTGGTCAGCGGCAGGTACAGCTGGCTCGTCCGTTTTATTGTCACTCATGCTTTAGATGCCGAGCAAATTAAAAAGTAAAGGTGTTGTCAGGAATGAGGGTTGCCACAAAGATACCCAAAGACAAGAGGGTGAAAAAAAAGAGCTGTCGGAATCTTGCAGGTTCGAATGGAGCCCTTACATTTCTGTGTAACGATCGACGGCGGCCCAGGCACAAATACTTTACGATTCCTCGCTGTCGCTTGCAGCAGAGCTTAGACTTGTCTCGTCAACCACAACTTCTGGAGATTCTGCTTCTCCTGCATCTGGTGGCGGAGGCGATGAAGAAAAATCATCTAGTTCCATCTGAGTCCCACTCTCCTCTGACTCTCTGTAAAAGCGAGTAATAAGCCAATGCATAAAGTTTGCAAATAATGGGTATCGATAGGGTATATAAACTTCGTCTTGGCTGTCTGGTGACAGGATAACGCTGGCAAGTGCATCGTCAGCGACTGATCTGCGCTGAGACGTCTGTAAACCGGTGAGCTAACACTGACTCTGCGCATGGGCGTTGAGCGTCTAGGAGATTCACTACTGAATTCTGAGGATTGTATCGATGATGGGCGTCCAGCATTTGATGGCTCATTAATATCCGGAGTTTCTAATATTGGCACCTGCAGATGGTAATGAGAACTTCCTTCTGTCAAGTCAGCAGCACCAACAGATCTGCGCTGATCCCAGTCAGTGGTTGCAGGTCGAGGTTGCAGTTTCCTTGATACTCTGCACACATCTTTTGTTGTGCTCTCGCTAGCAACATCAGAGCACCTGGATCTTCGTCAGTGTCTGTGAATGACTCGGTCGCCCCGGATATAGGTATCGATAACTCTAAACTCTTTGACGTAGATACGATGCAACTTGGAAAATATTTGTCGGTGTCACAACCGGCTCGCTAAAGAATATAATGGTGGTAAAAAAAGGCCTAAAACAATAATACCAAATATTAATCAGCATGAATAAAAATGTCTTGACTAATGTCCTGTCGCGCCTTTTTTACCGATCAAACTACTAAGAATGGCGCTTATAACTGCTAGAGGAAACGGTATCCTCTTTGCGCTGGCAATCAACAGCTGAATAACGAACCCTCAAATATGCACAACAAGTGGAACTGTGTTATCACAAAGGAAAAGATAATGTGTATCAGCAAACCATTATCTTTTGGATTACTATCCTATTTTTTAATTGTTATGCTTTGATGCACTTACCTACAGGATAGGCAATGCATCTGGCCACGATCTTTGGAAAAGGAGTCATACTACCCCTACGTGCTCGTCCTTGATGTTTCTTCGGATTATAATCACTGTCTCGATGGAAACGATTGCTGTACTGGTGCAATTTTCGTAAAGCAATTATCTTGTCTCCTATAAACTTTCCGACAGCGACGACTGAAGACACCAATCCAACAACGACGATGAAAAAGACGAAACTGTAATACATGGATTATCCTTCATCTTTAGTCCTCCAATGTATGCATGCTGTTCTTATACGAGACCGTAAAGATTTACCCAGGAGATCTGACCATGCAATCGGTCACCTATGTGATTGTAGTACCTGAAATAACAAAATTACACGTGAATACAAAAACTCTGATATGAATGGAAAGCTTATGTGTAAATTAATCATCGTCTGTTACCAGCATTTAGTGCCCTCTCTTACGTTGACGGGCATGGTCGCTTCGTCGTAAATGGACGCGATTGTAGATATCAGACTGTACTCAAGCAGAACAGGAAGATAAATACGCGTAAACAGACCGACATGCTTCACTTTGAATACAAAGACAACGACGAGGTTGACGCCAACAATGGCCAAACAAGCCGAGTAGAGAACGTCGACGAATTTCGAAATAATGCCGAGAACACGACAAGCGTTCAACTTTCTTGAACCCTGTGTCGTTCTGGACAATATCCAGGACCCCTTGGATGACATTTGCACCGCTGGCAAGCGCTACACATCGCAAGGATACTCGATTGGCCTTTTGCTTGTGGTGGACCCACAAGTAAATGAAAGATATGCTGGTTGCTAAGGATGCTAGCAATGCAACAGCAGAGCCGGATATAATAATCACATTGGGTGTTGTGAATTGCCCTGACGTGTATGGGAAAAGATAATAGATCCTATATACGGAGCTGATCATTGTCCTATGTTTTCATACTTGATGGACAAAAGAAGCGTTGGGGAATAGAAAGAAGGAGATATTAACTCTTGAGAATAGCAACATTCTTTTCAACGATGTAAATGTGTATCTCTCTCGCTCTTTTTTTTCACCTTTTTGGCAAATTCACGATCATTATCAAAACCGTTGTTGGAAAACTGTAGCAAATTAATATACGAACGATATACCATTTTCCACATCTTTCATTGGCTTTTGTAAGAAGCATAGTAGTATAAACTGGTGCAAGGTTAAAGTAAAAGGAATTTTTGTATTCCATATCCAGCTGCAATTCTAATGATCAATATTGAACCTTAAAATCACTATAGTTTGGCTTTTGGTATCGGTAATTTATAGTGCTGGCAAAGTATATCGACTGCAACGTTGATGCATCGCAGCTCAGGTTTGGTCGCACCATTATGCAAAGCTCCATATGCGTGACCTTTCAACTGCGAGGCGACGTCGGTGGCCTTGAGACCAGTAACAAGTACCATACTCGACTCCTTGGCACCGAGCACTGTGGTATCGGAAAACACTGGGCCGTATATCTGGTACAATGCTGTCTGGCATAGATCTGGATAGAACGAGTGCATGTTGGTCAAGACACGATCTGTATGCCTATCATAAATCTTGGCAAAGAGAGCTCTTCCTCGTTCGCGATGCTGAACTACTTCTTCCCAAGTATCCTCAGATCTAATGCAAGGCTTTATAGTTAACACATTATATATAGAGAGAGAGAAGAGCAAGGTGATATAATTACCGTATCGGTTTCTTTGGGAGCTTCGACTTGATCTGCTCTGGAATGGCTCTATTCAAATGGTCCAAACTGTTGATAGCCTAGGATGTTCTATCTCTGTAAGCATATTGTCCCGTTGTAAAGAGCTGTAATTGATGCTATGTCATAAGGACCTTTGGAAATCCCGTGGCAACGAATCCTTTCAGCAATGCCTCTCTTAATCGCTTGGTAGCATTGATTTTCGCACGTTCTCTTTCCTCTGGATCAGTAATGGATGCATCAATGCTGGCTGTAACCATGGAATACAATTGTGCGATATCCTCGGGATGATTTAATGTGGAAAGCGCAACGGCCTATATACGACTTGAGATATTCAGCTTAAGAAAGTTTTCCACGCTCACCACACTCGTTTCCTACCGCCACCAGGTACCAAAGGTCTTGCTGCGCACCACCCTGCTCAAAGGCAGAGCGAATCTGCTCGAGGACGTTCTTGAATGAGGACATGACGAAACAATAAGAATGAATAAGCCGGAACACCAGTTCACGATCCAACTATAAACTTTCCCCACACACACGCACACACGTTTTCTTCCGTCTCCGCATTCCACATTTACCAATGTCCAATCCTGGATCGACACGCGCATCCCCTTCCCTGTTTTTGGATGTCAAGGAAGAAAAGACAGAAGAGTATCCTGTTACTTTTAACAAGGAGGATTTCAAGTTTCTGCACGACTTTCACACCATTGTCGACATGATGCTGAATGGCAGCAACGCAGAAGAGATTAGCAAGGCCGTTGCGCACCTCGACGAACGCTTTGTACGTGCTAAACAGATTTTGCAAGAGCTTCCGGGCTTGCATCATGTCCAGGAAGAGCAAGAGGCTATATTACAAAATGAATTGCAAGTATTGGAAGGCAAAAAGCAACAATTGCAGCGATACATGAACCTTGAACCGTTTCGTACGAACCATTAACTGATCCACCCACATACATATATATCCCACCGTCACCACCACCACTAAACCGCATTTGTACATATTTTTACTTGTCAATTAAAAAAAATGTAAAGTCTCTGTTGAATTATTTACAAATGTATAAAGAAGGTATGCTGTGTACTATACCATATTTACTATTACTAATTACCCTCGTTCAGTGTATACTCTTGACAAGCGACTTGAGCTAACATGTGAGTTTTTATCTCTAGAGCGGTCAACTTGCCACCACGGACACAACCGCTATCCGTGCCAAATGTATATGATGCAAGATCCAGACCACGCGCCGCGTCGTGGCCATAGTAGATCACGGCAGGGTGAGTAGCATTTTGCTGTGCTTCCTCCCAATCGTCGATCCAATGATGCCCTTTCTTATGATCCCTGAGGGGAACATAATCCTTGAAGTCTCTCATGTTCATCACGGACCACGGATCATTGTTAACGAGAGGGTCGACGCGAGGATCCAGACCGCCGTGTACGATTAAGGAATTGTTGAGGTTGGGTAAATGCATAATCAATGGGCAGCTGACTAGGTAATCGTAGTCTTCTTGAGTCATGTTTCTATATAGATGGATAAAAGGCATTTCATTAGTGTTCATATCATTTTTGATTTAAGTTATTTTGAAATCTATACACACCTGACAACGTCCATATGATCGTCACCAAACTTCAGTGGGTCCTCGACATCACCTTCGGGCATAATGGCATCGTCCGGCTGCATGGCATCCAATCCATGCTGCATCTCGTAGTTCTTGAGCCGAATCACTTTATCATCATGGTTACCACGCACACACAAGGCATTGAGCTTCTTGGCGAGACGAATGACGCCCACATTGTCGGGTCCACGATACACCAAGTCGCCTGCGAGAATAATCTGGTCCTGGTCCGGGTTGTAGTTTATTGCCTTGACAAGTTCTTGAAATTCTTGAGCGCAACCATGGATATCTCCAATGACAAAGACTCGCTTCTTGTCCTGCATATCAGGATATGTTTGCACTCTTGTCAAATTAGCATAGGAGGAGACGATGTGAGCGTATGGTGGTGAGGATGTAGGTTGGTTTGAAGTGATTATGCCACCACTTCCCTGACCACCGCCCGTTTGTTGTTGATTATTATTTCTCTGTTTCTTTTGCGTGACAACGACGGCGGGCACGACAACGACAACGACAATGATTGCAAAAATGATGAATCCTAACAGAAGCCAAAGCCATCTCTTCCGTCCGGTCCTTGTTTTGGGTACTGCCTCAGGAGCAGTTCCCTGACCGATCTGCGATGTCGCCATATTAGAGTTCACCTCTTGCATAGTCTTTGTTGTTGCACAGACACAATAGTTAAAAAGAGGCAAGCGAAAAGCACCTGGAAAAGGAGGGAAAAACAAAAATGCTCAACAACTGAAACAAATCGATTACTAAATGGATAACTTTTCTGACGACAAGCCGCAGGGGTCTTTCTTTTTTTCTTTTTCCTTTTTGTATATATCTGCGGGTAAACGTAAACGGGAAAGTGAAATGAATGATCAGGGATAAAGGGACGGAAACAAGAAAGAGAGAAAAAAGAGTTTAGTAACCATAGTTGTTTTGTTTGTTTGCCTTGATGCTCTCTGGCATGCGCATTTGGTAATCTGCACAGATTCCGGCCCATATTTAGTCAATTTCTGATCCGTTGGATGCAGGGTTTTCTTTGCCAGGTTAGTAATATCTTACCTCCGTTCTGGGTAATATAACGGACCCACGGCAGTGCCTGGTATCCACTCTTTTCGACAATCTTGAGATATCGTACTTGGATACCTGATACAGTGAAGTAAGGAATTTCGAATCGAATGTTGATCGGCGGTCGCTTCTCAGTTTCCTCGGCTTATATGAAGAGATATCAGTTAGTTTCCTTGTTGTTAGTTAGGCTAGAGAATCTTTTCTTTTTGCATCTCACCTGCTTGGACCGACGGCAGACCAAAGTGGGCACGCATAATAAATTCCTTGCCGCCCTGGAACTGCTTGATTTTCCATACAAGGCATGATTTTTCAGGCTTGTATGAAACTGAACCGCTACTACTCTGTTACGGCATAGTGCATTAGCGTGGTTCCATTTGACACATTAGCATTTGACAGTGCATATCTTCTTTTCTACTTGCCTTGAACTTTGGAGTGTCTGCGTCGTCTGGCACGGGTACTTCAATCTCTACGTTGTTTGCCGTGCTCTTGCGCTTGAATTGCGCCTTTGCCTTTACAAGATATTCTACGCGAGAACCTTGGTAAGTTTCGACTACCGCTTCTACCCAAATCAAGGGTTTCACGCTGGTCTGCAAGCGGTAGCTCATCAGCTCAAAGTCACCGTCTGGAGGAATGAAGCTGATAGTACGGTCGTTTTCGAATCGGGAGAGACGCACGCACTGGTGAAATTTGACGTCTTCCATTTCAATGGCCTTTGTCGAGTTGGTTGCTATGATAGAAGATGATGTTTTAAATTCCATTTCTGATATAAGCGTATACTCCCATTCTTCAGAATTGGAACTTACCACGTCCCGTCGCTTCGAACATCACCTTGTCATTGAGACCGAGTCGCAACTCTGGCATGCCAGACAAGTAACAGCGCATCTTGATGGCTCCCAAAACTTCACTTCTCAAAACATTTCCGTTTGCATTCACCTAAAAAAGTCTTTCTTGTCAGAATCTCCTTTTCCCTCTCTTCATAATCCTGGATATTGCAAAACTTGCCAGCAAATTGACACTCTCAATAACGTCAAGGAACACTTCGTTCTTTTTGTATTTGATGCCTTCAGAGCGCCAGGAAACCGCGTTTGTTACTGCCATGGGTGGTCGTACTTGAACTTCCAACTTGTAAGCATCCTGAGTAATATATTCTTGCAAAATCTTGGTTTCGGTCGTCTGAGGGTAGCCAAAATCCATCATTTCATCCAACAGCTCGTAGACAATTACAAAGTTGTCACGGATAGACTCTTCCTCCAATTCTTTGAAATATTCGGTAAAGACCTGTGTCAATTTGTGTAGATACAGCATGATCGACGCCGCATTTGTGTTTTTTCTCGTGAGTGCAAGTACTGGGAAAATAACATATATCAGCATTGTCTGCATATTCCTCGACTTCGTCTATAACATACAATACAAGTTGCTGTGCTTTAGGTATAGGTAGTTGATTCCTTCGTGCGTAAAGCAAGGTAACGGTACTTGTTCATCCTCAGCTTCAGAGACCTATGGCGAATCCGCCGTGCTATTGTCAGTAAAAGTGTAATGTGCTCGGGTGTAAGCTTTCGAAGCTTTACCAATGGCATGAACTTTTCTACGGCGCTCATTGGAATGTCGCCTCGGTAGTTACGAGATATAAGGACCTTTCCCTTGAGATCCAATATAAAGACTATGCGTACAGTAGCGATGAGACAAAGAAGCCCTCTCACAGGTCGAGTGTACTTGGCGAAATTCGACGGATACCTGCTGAAGCCATCTTTTGCCAATCGTCTCAGGGATGAACCGTACTGTACAGGCCTCTTCGCGTTGCAGCCTGGAAACAAGGTTGCTACTACTTTTCTGAGTACAAAAATCGGACAGGTAGCACAGCACACCTTTCGTTCCATCGCCACCACAGCTCACATATACAATGTCACTTGTCGCAAACTACGGCAGCTCAGATTCAGAATCGTCAGATACAGAAGCAACATCGACACCCGTTAAAAGCATTTTCAGCGCAGAAAGCTCAAAGAAAGGCACTTCTTCGCTGGGATCGCTTCTCCCACCACCCAAGAAGCAAAGTGGATCTGGAACAAGTAGTAACAAGTCAGTTATATACGTCGATCTTCCCGGTGCACGGCAGTCAGACGATGAAGAGGAGGATGACGAAGAAGCGGCAGAGAGACGCGCAAAGCGTACACGTTTAAAAACGACTGCATCGACGAATATCGCTGATCTGCTGCCAGCACCAAAGAATAAATTTCCTGCATCAAAGGCGGCGGCGCCTCCACCGAACCTAATTGTACCCAGTGCGGTGGCACGGAGAGCTAAAAAAGAAGAGGAAGCAGAAAAACGTTTGGAAGAAGCCGAAGGGTCAGCCGAGGATTCTGAAGAGAAAGTACGCCAGCAACAACTAGAAGAGGCACAGCAGGAGGAGAAGGAGGAAGATGAAGATGAAGAAGACCTGACGCATGATGGTCCAATATTTCGCTTAGGTAAAAAAGAAGGATGAGGAGGCAGCTTTCCTCACGTGGGAGATTAAAAAACGTGGCATCTAAAACACAAATTGCTGCCTTGCAGGAGCCGAAGTAGCCAAAGCCGTACCTCCGCCGTCATCATCATACTACAGCATACCCACGCGGAAACAAGAACCTGCAGTCGAGAACGAAACGCAAAGAATACAGAATCAAGCACAACAGCAGCTGCTGCTGTAGACTTGGATACATATGACCCGAATGCAATGTATGCGTACGGAGCAGATCCGTCGGCGTACTATCAGTATTGGCAGCAGCAGCAGCAACAAGAAGAAGAAGCATCAGCAAATGGACAAGATTCTAATGCCAACGGTACCCAGGAACTAGGCGTTGGGGAACTTGATGATGATACAGTAAGTGGAAACAAAATTTTTTATATCAGTTGATACTGGCATGATGCTTACAACACTGATATAGTTGATTAGGCTTACTGGAAAACGGAAACGAGCAGAAGGAACAATCAAAGTGAAAGATGTGAATCAGGCGGACATACTGCCTTCCGAAGAATGGCGTTCTCGTTTGGAGCAAACGGCAGTGCCCACGTTTATGAGCTCGGCACCGACGGTACGTTTTTTGTTGTTGCTTATTATTGCCACGTGCTGTGTATGTGTAGGAGGCGAAACTCATGCACGCTTACAACCCCATTCTAGATTCAAGCTAGCGGTCTGCAGAAGCGCAAGAACAACTTGATGGCCTTGGCGGCTCAGGCACAAAGCATGCAGGAGCGCCTGAACGAGCAGTACGCCGCAAATCGGAAAACAAAGAGCGAATCACGGAGGAAATATGGTAAGATTGGTTACCAGTCATCTTGCATGATCTTGTTACTGATTACCCCATCCTTTTTAGGATTTTGAAGCGACTCGGTCTCTTTTAGAATCCTCTCTCTCTCTCTCTCTGCCTTGTTTTTTTTGCTTTCTTGATTGGCATATATAAAAAGTAAGGGAGAACTCTTCCTCTTTGTCCCCTCTTTCTTTCTCTTTCTCTTCTTTTTTTCTACATATCGGTCTTCCTCTTGTTTTTCTTCTTTACATCAAATCAAGATGGTCCGTATCCGGCTTGTACCTTACGTGACCTTTGACAGCCATAGCTTCCACTTTGACGTGATTGAGCGCGAACTGGATCAGTACATTGTTCTTAAACTCGGTCGATACAACACAAGTCGTCACATTAGCTCAAATCGGTTGTCCTTCAAAAGCAAAGTTGTGAGCCGGGCGCATGCAGAAATGTCTGTCGATGAAGATGGCAAGGTAAATATAAAAGAGGGAAACCACAGTCAACTCACTCACTCACTCACTCACTCGTCATTTTAGATCTTCATTAGAGATATTGGATCATCCAGTGGCACGTTTTTGAACCGCGTACGCATTGGTGCGATGCATAAGCAAGTGTGCGAGGGCGACGTGATCCAACTTGGAATCGACTATCAAGGTGGCGCTGAACCCATGTACCGTGCCGTCAAAATGCGACTCGAAATTGTTCGCCATGACACGGAAAATAATAACAATGATGCTTTCGGCCTTGCCGCCTTCCGACGATTGTTGCAGCAGCAGCAGCAGCAGTCCACTGTTGAGGATTCTGCTGAAGAAGTCGATGTCGTTATGGACGAGTGTTGCATCTGTTTAAACGCCATTGCTCCCTCGCAAGCTCTGTTTTCAGCACCGTGCTCGCATGTGTACCATTACAAATGTATCCGTCCACTTCTCGACCAACATTTTCCCTCATTCTCCTGCCCGCTCTGCAGAACATACTCTAATCTGGATGCCAGTGTCGAAGAGACCCCAGAGCGTCTGAATATTCTTCAGCAACCTGCTGCCAGACGCAGCCCTTCATCTTCATCCACTGTGACAAAGCATCATAGATATTCAACAAGGCCGTTGTCTGGTTCCCCACCGCTACTCTTGAAGCAGATGCTTTCCAGCAGTGGTCTCAAGAATATTATTGCGTAAGCAAGCAAACTCTCCTCCTACCTCCCTTTTTTTTCTTTGTAACTTGAATTATATCATTTCCTTTTTTGTTGTTGTCATGATCTTCTTTTCTCTCTCTCTTTCTCTCTCTCTATAGACTTTTTTCATTGCATTTTTTGTATCTCTTCGTCTGTATTTTAACAGCATTTAGCATTGAACAAATCTCTAGCCAAATAGAAGACGAATCATTCTTGTTTTTTGTTGTATATGTTATTTTCATCATAAATGTAGAGAAATGTTGTGTGCCCCTTTATTCCACATATAGTATCCATTGTTCTTCTTCACATCCCTTTGTTCATTGTTTTTTCATTTTTTTTTCTAAGCATCCTTGACCAGACGTGCTACCAGATCGCCCGACGACAGAGAGTCTCCTTCTTGGATGGGTACATGTTCAACAAGTCCAGCAACAGGTGCAGTAACAACCGTCTCCATTTTCATGGCACTCAGGACACAAACTGGATCGCCTGCCTTGAGATGTGCGCCCGGTTTGGCACGCACTTCAATGATAACACCAGACATGGGAGCAGGGATATCACCCGGGTTGGATGCATTCGCCTTTTCGCGAGCTACATGCTCCACAGCTGCATTCTTATCGATAATGCCGACGACACGTGCTTCACCGTTGAGTTCAAAGTACACATCGCGCTTACCGGTACTGTCCATGTGTCCCACAGCCAGCAACTTTATAATGAGCGTCTTGCCCTCCTCAATTTCAACATGGAATTCTTCTCCAATTTCTGGCTTGGCCAAGAAATACCGCGTAGGAATAACTGACAAGTCACCGTACTGGTTTACAATGTCCCTGTACTCGGCAAACACTTTCGGGTACAGAGCGGCTGACAAGACATCGTAATCGCGGATGCTGCTTTGGCCATATTTCTCCTCAAGTTCTTCCTTTAGCTTGGCAAGGTCCAAAGGTGGCAGCGAAGCGCCAGGTCGTCCATCGATGCGCGGCAAGTCGCGGATAATGTTGCTACGCAATGGTTCAGGGAAGCCGCCGTAGGGTTGACCCAGATACCCTTGGAAGAACTCGACAACAGAGGTTGGGAAAGACAAGCTGGATGCGCGATCAATCACATCTTGAGCTGTCAGATTGTTGGATACCATAAACTGCGCCAAATCACCGACAACTTTGCTGGATGGTGTCACCTTGACAAGATCGCCGCACAGTGCATTGGCTTCAGCGTATGCTTGCTTGATCTGCTTCCACTGTGTGCCGAGCCCAAGCTGCTGTGCTTGGAACATCAAGTTTGTATACTGTCCACCAGGCATTTCGTGCTCATACACACCGGAATCGGCCGACTTGACGTGTGCGTCAAAGCACGAATAAAGCAGACGGCATTGCTCCCAGTACGAGTTGATTGCTTGCACATCTTCCATGCGGATACCTGTACCCATATGCGTCTGCTCCAATCCTGCCACCAGAGCACCCATAGCTGGCTGCGAAGTCATACCAGACATGGCATCGATGGCTACGTCCACCACGTCTGCACCAGCCGCTGCTGCTGCCATCATGGAAGCGACTCCGGTACCAGCTGTGTCATGCGTGTGTACGTGGATAGGCAAGTCGGGAAACTTTTCGCGAATAGCTCCAATAAGTTTCTTGGCTGCTTCGGGCTTTAATAAACCTGCCATATCCTTGATCGCCAAAATGTGGATGCCTTCAGCGACAAGCTCCTTTACAAGCTTCAAGTAGTATTCCAGAGTATACTTTGTCTTTTTGGGGTTGCACACGTCGCCAGTGTAGCAAATGGCTGCCTCTACCACACCACCGGCCTTTTTGACAGCATCGATGCCGAGCTTCATGTTTTCGACATAGTTGAGCGAATCAAAGATACGGAAAATATCCATGCCTGCCTTGACGGATTTCTCGCAAAAATCATAGACGACGTTGTCAGGATACGAAGTATAGCCGACAGCGTTGGCACCACGAAGTAGCATCTGGAACGGAATGTTTGGCACAGCTCGTCTGAGCTTGATCAAACGTTCCCAAGGATCCTCATATAGGAAGCGCATTGCCACGTCAAAGGTTGCACCTCCCCAGCATTCCAACGAAAAGGCATTGGCAAGAGCATGCGAGGTTGCTGGAGCAACACGCATCAAATCTATGTAGTGGAATTATTGTTAACTTGGTAACCCAGCTATGAGACATCAGCAGCTGTGTACTTACCAATGGTACGCACTCGAGTGGCCAGTAAACTTTGGTGTGCATCGCGCCATGTGGTATCCATAATCAATACGCCTGGGTAGGCTCTGACGGCTTTGGCGAATGCTTCTGGCCCTTGTTCCACCAAGATCTTGCGCCAGCCTTCCGTCGGTGCAGCGGGAGCGTCTCCGTTTCCGGTCGAGTCATTGCTGCGCAATACAGGCACCTCAATCTCGTGACGGTACGAAGGTTCACCGATTTGACCCTTGATAGGAGATCCGTTCACAAAGACATCACCTAGGTAACCAAGCATACGCTGGGCTCTGTTTTGATACTTTACGAGACGGAACAAATCAGGGGTGTCATCAATGAACGTTGTCCAGCAGTTGCCATTCATAAACGTTTCATGCGTCAGGAGACGTTGCAAGAATGGAATGTTGGTTTTTACACCGCGGATGCGAAACTCGACGAGAGCACGGACAATTTTGCGTCGTGCGACTTCATAAGTCGATCCAGAGCAGGTGACCTTGACGAGGAGCGAATCATAATGAGGCGTAATAATAGCACCTGCGTATCCTGCACCACCGTCTAAACGAACGCCGTTGCCGCCTGACGACCTGTACACTTCAATTTTTCCCGTATCTGGCTGAAAGTTCTTTTCCGGGTCTTCAGTTGTCACGCGACATTGGATGGCGAATCCGCGTTGCCGAATACGTTGCTGTGTCAAACCAAGCTGAGGTAGCAGTGCACCTGCTGCAATCTGTATCTGCGCCGCAACAATATCAATGCCGGTGATTTCCTCAGTGATCGTGTGCTCGACTTGGATGCGCGGGTTGATTTCGATAAAGTAGTGCCTGTTTTGGTTATCGACCAAAAACTCGGCTGTTCCGGCGTTCTTGTATTTGACTGCTTTTGCAATCTTGATAGCATCGTTCAGAATGGCTTCTCTGACTGCACTGTCCAAGTTCTTGGCTGGTGCGATCTCAACGACCTTTTGGTGACGTCTCTGGACGGAGCAGTCGCGCTCAAACAAGTGGACCACGTTACCGGCACGATCAGCGAGCAGCTGTACTTCAATGTGTCGAGGCTTATCCACGAATCGCTCAATGAAAACAGTGCCATCTCCAAACGCAGACAGCGCCTCGGACTTTGCTCGGTTGAATGCATCCTCCAACGACGCCTCGTCCCTGACAACACGCATACCGCGTCCACCGCCGCCCATGGCTGCCTTGATAATGATCGGGAACCCATGCTCTTGGATGAACGCCTTGGCCTCTGCAAACTCACTCACAGGACCAGGCGTACCTGGGACAACAGGCACCTGGCAATCCATGGCTGATGATGATGATGATGATGGATGTGATACGCAAATAAATTAAAGTTTGGGTTGGTTATTTTTTCTGCATATGTGTGTATCATGAAACATTTAACCTCACCTATCTGTCTCGCCTTGGTCTTGTCTCCCAAACTTTCAATGACATCAGCCGACGGTCCAATGAATGTGATTCCTGCAGCTTCCACCTTGCGCGCAAACTCGGCGTTTTCAGACAAGAAGCCGTATCCTGGATGGATCATGGCAACACCCTTTTCCTTGGCAATGCGGACGATTTCATCTTGTGCAAGGTAAGCGCCGACAGGTGTGAATTGTCCCATTTTGCCGATTTGATAAGATTCATCAGCCTACATAGAGATTTTTTATGCCGCTCTCTCATCAGCTTCCGTTGCGCGCAGTAAAAAGGACGAAGATCTCATCTCGCATAACAACCTGCTCCTTACCTTGTATCTATGCATAGACAATCTATCTTCGTAAGAAAAGATAGCAACCGTGCGCATCGAAAGTTCATGAGCTGTTCGCATTACTCGAATGGCGATTTCCTAAAAAAAAGGGGGAAGCGCGCGCAAAAAGACAGATGGTCAAAACATACACATATATGTCTTGTCGTCTATCAAAAGGATATATGATACTCACACCACGATTGACGACCATGAGTTTGCGAAGGCTACCCATGACTTCGCTGCTGCGACGGATGGTTTCAACAGAGTGTTCCCGATGAGGCATGTTTGTGGGTTGAAAAAGTCGGAAAAAGAGGCAAAGAAATTGGGGGAACACAGAAAGAAATTGAGATCTCTGCTTTTTTTTATTTCTTAGCCATCAAGTTGGAATGGTCCAACAGAAACATTTCGAGATCCTGCCAGCCTCCTCCGACCCGGACAAGCACCTTGTTTCTACTACTACTACTACCACTTGAGGAACCCCGGCGAGAGTCTCGATCATAAGTCATTAATTTACAAGTATACATTTTCTTGCCACACACGACAGATGAACTGAGCTCGTTGCCAAATAAATATTTGCCGCCTCCATGAGGTCCCCGTTGACACTTTACTGGAATCGGACTAGCATTGACAACCTTGGCCACTTCAACATCCAATGGATCCTTGGAGTCCGGCACGTAGACCTCTTGCTGGCTGTTACATGCGATTTGATTTGAAGAGTAACGCCTCGAAGCTTGCCCTCTTGCCAGATAGAAATCCTCCTCCTCGTAATTGTCCTCGTAAAGGTATCCGGCCATTGCTGCTGCTGCTGCTGCTGTTCGACGACGGTAGAGTTGGGGCGAGGGAGTGCGCGTTGTAGGTGGCAGAGGAAGTAACGGCGAGGCGGCTCGGTGGTGCACGAGTGCCGGCATGGATTGCTTTTTGTTCAACAGTCGTCGATGAGGAGGAAGGGCGTCTCGATGATGATGCAGCGACAGCAGCTTCTGGTGGTGGTTGCTTGACAGGGCGGTGGGAGGAGAGCTATCAGGTATGGACAAAAATGAGCTTGTCGATGGATGAGCATTATCTGATGAATTATTTGACGATACTACTTGTGACATGTTATGATCCAGCAGTGTTGGAGGCAAGGGCGGTACCGGAGGCGGTGGTGATGAACCGTGAAAGTACATGGATGATCTCGGACGCGGTATTAAGCTAGGAGACGCTGCACGTGCGATGTGCTCTTGCGGTGTCTTTGGCCTTGGTATATACGACGGCGTCATAGTCCGGCGCAGAGGTGATGCAGCGCGCTCCCTGCGGTCGTGTTCGCGATAGTGGTCAGAGTACGGCGGTAAAAGATGTGAAGAGTTTCCTGGTCCTTGATCATGCCCGAGACTGCTATTGGGTCGACTTGGTACTGCTAGCACAGAGGGTGTCAGCGATTTTCTGCGGCTATAGTCACCAGGATTAGGAGTCTTTGATCTCTGCACCGGTGTCTTTGACCTAATGTCTCTATCGCCATTGGCAACACCGTGGTCTACGCTTTGCGTCCGTCTGTCTCGCATCAAAGTACTCTTTGTCGGCTTCATCCAGGATGCCTCTCCACGCTCGCCTCCTCCTGCTCCTCCTGCTCCAGGCACTCGACTTTTGCGTCGTGGCATTTCAGATCCTGACACAACCGGTGTCTTTGTTTGACGGTTACCACGCAGCAACGGCGAGTCTGAGCGCATGGATGATGATTCGGATGCGCTGGGCCGCATACTCGTATTGTCCTTTGCAAACGACATGGAACTGGCTGCACGTGGTCGGCGTATAGGCACAAGATTGTTGTGATGATAATTATGATGATAATTGCTTGCACCGTTTGGCGTGACACTGCGTACTAGCCGATGATGATGATGGTCGTCCTGGCCGTATCTTGCCTTGGGTAATGTGTTGTAGGTCCTGTACGTCGGGCTCGACGGTTCAGGAGTCTTGTAACGGATTCCTCTCCATGTGGATTGCCTGTCATGAGCTCCTCCTCCTCCTCCTCTATAAACGTCTACGATAATGTGTTCTATTTCCGGTAGGTCCCTCGACTGTAGCGTCTCCATGGAAGACTCGACTTGCGCCAAACGTTGCACCAATGATTGGTATCTCTGCGTGGCTTCCTTGTCGCGAGTTATCCGAGGTAAAATCTGCTCGCCGGCCATGCGCAACGTCTTGTTTATACTAGGCACAAAATGCTTGTAGCGCGCCTCAAGGGTCCTCTCGATTGATTTCAATTTCTCCCTATCAACAGGCGGCAAAGGTGCTGTTTGCTGTTGTTGATGTGGATGCTGCGACCTTGGCAATGCTTTCATGATGCTACGTGATATCTTGTCGAGAGGATTGGAAGTGTGCGAGGATGATAATAATGCTGGGTTGTTCGCATGCCATTCATGCACTTGCTGGGTCACAGAGTAGCATTGTGCGACCGTCCTGTCGAGACACTCAATAAGCGTCTCTACGTGATCTGCAACTTGGCGAAACACGTTGAGCCAGCGGTCTTCCTTGATATCCTCTTTGAGATCGTCGATTTCTACACGCAGTGCCTCCCAACGTTCTTGAACGATCTGGTGCTTCCGCGCAAGAACGCCTGTTGGATCACTCGGGGCCGAGCTGGATGTCATGCTGGCATAAATCTTTTGAACGTCATTGTACAGTGGATCAACCCTGCTGTCAATATCTGCAAGAATCTGTTCGTACTTCTGTGGCAGATCCGTCAAGGAGAAACTTGCTACCGTAGTTGCGCTGGTCACCGTCGTTGACGATGAAAATAGGCCGCTGCTGGCTGTACTGAGCGGGGAGTTCATGATATCGGTATCAGCTGCAGTGTTAGCTGCACCACTAGCAGTAGAAGCAGATGATGGTTGAAAGTTGGCGAATCGTTTTTCTTGGAATTGAAACATCATGATTGAGATATCGTCTATTTGCTCGAGAACTTTCTCCATCAACATTGTGAGCTCCCGCTTGCCGACGACGCTGTCTAGTTGCTTTTTGACAGAGTCCAAGAAATGATGCAAACTAGACCATTCTGATTGAATCTTTGTAATTGACATTCTGGCCATCATTTTCCGCTGCTGGTGTGAAGGTGTCTCCTCTTCTTGCTCAAACTTGTCGTCGACAATCGCCGCAACTTCCTCCAATATGGCAATCAATGGTTCCATTCTACCAATTGCAAGCTCCAGCAGCGACTCCATGTCTTTAAGATCGGGTGATTCTTCTTTGACATTGATTTCAAATGTGAAAACGGCTATCTGTGCAGCTTCCAGCCAACGTGTTAATTTACTGATGACCGCGTCGAAACATTCCATGACATCCACGAGCGACAGAGAATCCTGCCTATTCAAGAGATCGACCATCTCTTTTTCGGGCAGTGGTGTTGAGCTGAGGCTACGGAAAACGGTGTCATTTTGTTGCGATGACATGGTATTAGGGGGTAAGCTCGATGGATATGGAGGTAAAACTGTCATCATCGGAGAGAGAGAGAGAGCGAGAGAGGGAAGACAGAAGCTTTTCTGGTATCAAAAAATTTGGGTTTCGCTTCACGAGGAACCCGGTTTCAGTCAGGTACAAACTCTTTTGTATTGTGTTTCGGATCACCATAACAACAAAGCAACCTACTTTATATGTGTATGGAATAAGAATAAGAGAGGTATATAAGTATATACTCGGTAATGCTGGTATGCGATCGTATGCGATGAGTTTACAATCTTGCGAGAGAGGGGTATAGTGGCGACAGGGCGCAGATTGTGTGCAGAAGGCGTCAAAACGACATGAAAGAGAGGGAAAAGAGGGTAAAAAAGAGAGAAGGGAAAAAAAGAGAAAGAGAGCAAGTGTCTTTTTTGGGGACCGCGTGGTTAAAAGGTAAACCTGTTTGTGGTGGTGAATGAGGAAGAAAAAAAAGAGTATATAGTGAGAGAGACAGAGTGACAACAAGTGAGAGTGGGGGATGGGGTTAGCTTGCGTGCGCGCACCTACAGACACTCACCAATCACTTGTATTACTCGCACTCATGCACTTTTGGTCCCGAACGCCCACACTCTTTCTCTCTCTCTGTGTCTCTCTTCTTTTGTTCACTTCCTCCCCCCCTCCAAAAAGAAAAAACCATAAAGGGGACAACGATGTGATTTGTTAGACCTCCATAATAAGCAAAAGAATAAAAAAAAATTTCGGGTAGCCTCCCTTTCCTTTGAATTCATTTCCTGAATTGATACAACCCCTTACGTTTTTCTTCTCCCTCCTCGCGCTCCTTAATCAACGTTGAATAAGGTGCCCTGTTCAAAATTTTTGGTAGCCCATATGATGCGCACAAGACACGGAACCGATTCCGTTGTACCAGGTCCACTGATCTTTATTTCTTTTTTTTCTTATTATCTACATGACCCAACGACGCCCATCCAAAAAAAATAATTTTCGCCCAAGAAAGACTTTGCTGCAACCATGACAGGTGCTGGAACTGTCCCTTTGGCCCGACTGTTTGAAATGGTTGGCTCAACATGCATGCAGATTTGTCACCGGGTACATGAGAGACAGACTCGCGCTTGCCTATTTAAAGTACCTTCTCCATATTTACTCACTGAAGGTTCCAAATTCTTAGATGCACGTTTTCATTAACAAATGCTGCTTTTCTTAGTGGAAATTGCCGGACAGAAACAACTGTCGCGAAATATCCTCTCTGTAAACATCGATGCAGTAAAAGATTTCCTATTTCTACGTGACAGTTTCGAGTATCTATTCTTGCTGTTTATCCTCCGACCAGTTATTGTTCTTCCAAAAAACTGTCGTCATGATATTCTCGTATATGAAGATATGTTTATTAACAGTGATACTTAACATGGTATTACGCAGCTTAATGATCTGCTACAAGTATATTCATCCATATCTTCATAATTCGATCCATCACTCCTGCTTGCTGACGTGGCGTCGCCGGGAAGCTGGAATATTGCTGGGTACTGGTTCGATCCAAACAAGTGCTCTGCTAGTTGATCCGCGTATAGTCGTGATTCCGTTGCTTTGTATCACTAACCATCTCATAGCCAACTCATTATCAAAGCCTCCAGCCTCGAGTCAGTACTTAGACCTGCATTTTAGAAATCATTTGGTACAGTAGTTCTGGTTTATTTCTCGGCAGGGATTAAAAAATGAGACAGTAAGTCCCAAAGCTTTTAGACATCACTCTTCTTGTGGTCCAATTGCAGATTGGGTGCGAGTCATGTATAATAAGCAATGTAAATCTATAAGGCATCAATTGTGCAATCTCAGAAGGTTTTCAGCTACTTTCTAGGTATCTAACGGCACTCAATTACTGACTTTAGGACGGGTAGTGCGAAAACATGGCAGCGAGTGTCCCGCTTTTGCTGCTCCGATAAAAAATTTTTTTAATTTTCTCTATTTAAGCGAAAGCCTGTCGAACCTTTCATTCTTTACCTCTTTCTCCTGCTTAACGTAAGTATTGTAGCTTTATTGACTCGATGGCAGGATGTGAAGAATACCATGATGAAGAACTATGCTATTAAACCCAGCTCAGTTTGATAAAACATATGAAAGCAAAACCATTCCCTAGAGAACTCTGATATTCTTCACAACCTCGCCCCTCGAGTTTTTATCCTCGTGGCAAAAAGAAGTAGAAGACTCCTTTTTACTTATACTCACATTTTCTTGTAGGATGTCACATACGTGCAAGCAAGGAAAACCATTGAATTTATATGTATAGAATTCACATAAGAGAGAAAGGAATAAAAAAAATGCGTTGTTGATTTTGCCTGAAAACTTGTTGCATTTCCACAATTGGCTGCTCCTGCTTCTTTGCCGCGGAATCCTTCATCCCGCCCCAGCTTTCCCTTTCCCTCACCCCATTTCCCACTTTCTCACCTTGGATCACAATGACCCTTGACCCCAATTTCAACTTTGGAACCAACGATGAGTATACACAACTGCTTACCGAGCTACACGAAGATTACTGCAGAACAGTGCCGCAGGACGTGCTCCAGTTCTGTGCCAACTTTTTCAACCGCAAACTCGAGGAGCAGCGCGCGACATTCCGTCAGCAACAGCAGCAGTTTGGACTCTTTCAGGGTAAATAATCACACACTCTTGGTTGAGATCAGGGAGATTTTGTCTTGACTAAAAGGTCTTGTTCTGTTCGTTGTCTTAGATGCTGGCGAGCAACATCCTCTCTCTGCAAACAGTGTGAGCAACAACGGCCCAGAGTGGTTCGACTCTTACTCTCCTGTCACGAGACCGCCTCACCCTAAATCGATTGACAATAACAACACCCCGTACAGCTACTCTGAAGACGAGGAAGACGAAGAGGCCGAAGATGTATATGATGAGGAAGAGCGAGACGTTGTTGCAGATCCCCTGTCTGTAGGGGTTCCTCCTGTTACGTACAACCCAGGCCGCCGTGTCTCTGTGAGCGCCGAGTCCATGACACCGTCAACCGGCAGTGATTTTGCAAAGAAAGTGATACCCAAGAGCCCTGAGCAGTGTGAGCGAATCCGTGTCAGCGTCGCCAACAACTTTTTGTTTCGCAACTTGGACGAAGAGCAATATATGGATGTGGTGAATGCAATGGAAGAAAGACGCGTCGTTGCCAATGAGCGAGTGATCGAGCAAGGGGCCATTGGTGACTTCTTCTACGTTGTCGAGTCAGGAACGTTGGATTGTTTCATCACCCAGGACAACGGCGAGACGACCAAGGTGACCAACTATGAAGGTGGAGGAAGTTTTGGCGAATTGGCGCTCATGTACAATGCACCACGTGCTGCCACGATTATCGCAACGTCAGACTGTGTGCTTTGGGCGCTAGATCGTGTGACATTCCGGACAATTCTCATGGAAAACATGTCGCGCAAACGCCGAATGTACGAATCGTTCCTGCGTGAAGTGCCCTTGCTAAAATCCTTAGAACCATCGGAACGAAACAAGATTGCAGACGCATTAGAGTCTGTGTACTTTGAGGACGGCGAGAAAGTGATTTTAGAAGGCGATATCGGCGACCGGTTTTACATTATTGAGTCAGGCCAGGCATTAGTCTACAAAAAGGCGGATGATGGATCAGATCAGCTTGTCAACTCGCTTGGACGTGCTGCTTACTTTGGAGGTAAAAATCGAATGGGTTTGGTTGTCAAGATTTTTTTTACTCACGAGTTGTTTGTGCGTGCGTGTTGCTAGAATTGGCTCTCTTGAATGATAGTCCGCGAGTGGCCACAGTGGTCGCGCAAGGTCGTCTTAAATGCGCAAGTCTTGGAAAGAAGGCATTCACACGGTTGCTTGGTCCAGTCCTAGATATTTTGAAACGAAACTCTGAACTATACCATGCCATTATTAACCAGCAATAGATATTCCAGTACTCATCCTTGTGTAGAAATTCCCTCCCATTTTTTCCTCAAAAGATATTGACGTCAATACCCTCTCTCTCTCTCTCTCTCTCTCTACCTCTCTCT
>KK100039.1:34493-54067 GCA_000611695.1 Rhizomucor miehei CAU432
CCTACCTCTCTCTCTCTCTCTCTCTCTCTCTCTCTCCTTCTGTCTTTTTCCCAATTGTCCTACTTGAATGTGTATTGAAGGATTGAATGAATATATCGCAGCCCTTTTTATGTAAATGTCTTCTCAAAATTTGTATGCAGGGGATGAAGTGGTCGTTTAATGTTGGAATGAAAAGAAATGGAGTCAGCTAGGCACGTTCAAAATATTACACTCTGCTGAAATCTCGTCTTCCAATCCTTGTTTCCTTTCTTCTCTTCTTTACTTTTTTTCTGTCAAAAGGGAAGAACCATGATAAGTAGCTTCGTATCACCCATCGATGTGGCGACACCGCCGCCGTTCCCGTCCAACGGCACAGGTATCGCCAATTTACCCAACCAACGCCACAAAATTGTCGCAAAGAATGGCGCAAATTTCACAATCATGGTGTGCGGTAAGGGAAAACAACGCCCATTGTCATATCGTAAGGTGACATCGCAATCTTATCGAACCCGTGCATGTCCACACTTCTTACAGGCGAATCCGGTACTGGCAAGACTACTTTTATCAACACGCTCTTCACGTCAACTATCAAGGATCCCAAAAACTTGAGCGCGCATCGACGCTATAGACAGACATCAAAAACGGTTCAAATCCAAATAACCAGAGCCGGCAAGTTTCTTGAGAAACGAGAGTAAAATGTTGTTATGTCCACCCACTAAATTGGAGAGAAAACCTATTTAGAATTGGAAGAGAAAATGTTCAAGGTCAACTTGACCGTGATTGATACACCTGGATTCGGCGACTATGTCAATAACAGACACAGCTGGAACCCTATTATTGACTTTATTGATGAGCAGCATGACAAGTATATGCGCCAGGAACAGCAACCTCATCGCAACGGTGGTGTAGATATGCGTGTTCATGCCTGCCTCTATTTTATCAAGCCTACTGGTCACACGCAAGTCTTTTAAAAAAGAATTCGTCTCTTTTTTCTTTATGCATTACATCTAACGAATTCATTTGTTATATTATAGTCTGTCCCCGCTGGACGTGGAATGCATGAAACGTTTGGGAACGCGTGTCAATCTTATTCCAGTCATCGCCAAAGCGGATACCTTGACACCAGCCGATCTTGCAAAGTTCAAACAAAATGTAAAAATGACTAGCTAACGTCTATCAAAAAGTTTAAACAGGATATAAGCTGACATTTACGCATAATAGATCCGGCAAGTGATTTCAGCGCAGGACATTCAAGTTTACTCTTGCCCCATTGAAAGCGAAGACGAGTCGACGACTAGACGCAACGCAAATATTATGGCAGCCATGCCGTTTGCCGTCATAGGATCAACGCAGGACGTTGTGACAAACGATGGTCGCTGTGTCAAGGGACGCAAGTACAGCTGGGGCGTCGCCGAAGTTGAAAACGACTACCACTGCGACTTTAGAAAGCTGCGCAGTCTCTTGATCCGTACCCATATGCTCGACCTTATTTGCACCACTGAGGATGTGCACTATGAACGATACCGTCAGAAACAAATGGAGAAGCAGAGATTTGGAAACGAGCCTGCGCTGCGCATTCAGAGCGAAAAGTTCCAGCAAGAAGAGCAAGCACTGCATGAGCGCTTTACAGAACAAGTCAGAAAGCAAGAGCTTCGTTTTAAGGAATGGGAACAGAGGGTAAATTCAATAATTATCAATATGTGGGGGCCCAGTCGATAACGTTTCTCACTAACAATAACGAAATTTGTAGCTTTACGATGAACGGGACAAGTTACATCAGCAACTGGAGGCAGAGAGGTTAAAAATCAAGGAGATGCAGAACGAGCTAGAGCTCTATCTACAGAGCAATCAATGTTCGCCTCGTGCTGCCAGAAAATGAGGATTCTGAATATTTTTATTGCTTGATATAAATGAAAATGCATGCAAATAATACACCAATGATGCCAAACAAGTACAATGCACTGTTTGCTCTTGATGCACTCAGCTCACTCGTAAGCTCCATCATCATTGCTTCCAGCTGATCTGCAAATGCAGGCAAGGAAAACTTGGATTGGACGTGCCGGCGTCCGTGCTGACCCATTTCCTTGCCATCATATTTCTGTGTGATAAAATCCCGGATACCTTGTGCCCACAATTCGGGATCAGAAGCGAGCAACAGACCTGTCTCTTTATCCTTGACGGTTTCCACAGGTCCGCCTGTGTTGACTGCAATGACTGGAACGGATGCATACATGCCCTCCACAGGTGTGATACCAAAGTGCTCGTTGGAAGGTGTGTACAACAAAAGTTCGGCTTGGTCGAGCAAAAACGTTCGCTGAGCGTCATTGAATGAGCAAACAAAGACGACTTGAGCGTCTGGTGGGACGCTAACTGTTGATGTTGTAGAAGGATGGATTGTAAATGTCTTTAGTCCAAATTCTTGCGTTGCTAACTGATCCAATTCCTCCAAGTATTCCACATTTTCGCTCACTCGTTTGTCGTATCCACCTAAATTTGTCTCTTTATCAATATAACGAGTATTGCAAGCGTAGATTTTATATATAACTTGCCTGCAAGTACCAGTCTATAATTTGAAAACACTTCTTTGGATACTAGATTATTTCTTTCCAATGCTGCGAAAGCCCGCAAAGCCAGTTCAACGTTCTTTTTACGCTCGAAACGATTAATTGACAAGAGTACCCGCTTGTCTCTAAAAATCGATTCACTGTTTAGTTGCCGGGTAAAAATATTTCACCATCGATCATATCTGACTCACGTTTCTAAGATTTTAACAGTCGGGTCATTACAGTCTATGGGTCGGTCGTAGGCGTCAAAGTTGATGGGCGGATATAATACGCGAGGTGTTTGCTGGATTGAAGGGAACGATTTCTTGAACATGCCGGCGGTGAACCCGCTGTTGACTGCAATCATGTGCGACATGTCAGTTGTCAATTCCTCCATTTTATCCACCGGAACTCTATACAGCTTCTTGATCGTAGAATTGCGTTGGGTCAACAGTTTGTCTGGAAAGTGACAGTAGAAAAGGATCTGCCCCAAAAATCCGTGTTAAAAAAGAAGAAATCCACTTCCATCCATACTGCGATTCTTTTTCAAGGTATCTTACTTTTGCTGCTGTAAACCATTTCAACAGAGGCACACAGGCACTCAGCTGGTCAATAAAAAAGACATCGTACACGTTGCGTTTCCACAATATCAGCGAAGCAACAAGAATAAACTGTCGTAGAATGGCGCAGAGAATATAGAAACGTCCGAATAATCGTCCTAGGTAACCAATCGCCGCGTACTTGTACTTTTAATGTTCCTAGATTTGATTTTACTCGAGTTCAATTTTCTTGCCTTAAAAATTTAAACAGCATATCATTATTCTCTCTCTCTCTCTTTCTATCTCTCACCATCTCGTGTCTCTTCAAAGCAATGGTTTGGGTCGTGGTGACTGGTGTAAAGAATGACCTGATGACCTTTCTTTTGCATGCCAACGGCAGCATCTACCACTAGACGCTCGGCACCGCCTAAAGTCTGACGAGTTTAGCGACGGAACACAAACTCTATGAAACTTTGTCCAAGCATACCTATACCGAGGTCAGGATGTATAAATGCAATTCTCAATGGTCTAGAAGACATTCGGCAGCAGGAAACGCCTTTGTTTGTAGCATGGTTTAATCACGTTTCGCGACGTCAAGTCCGCATGTTTTTGTTCTGCGTTACACCAGATTTGGCCTTGTCAAAGCCGAGAGAGAGATCCCCATATCGGATTGCCCTGTTCCCGGAGGAAAGCTCCATATGTTTATATATATTTATATATATGTAAACAAAGGCGAAAAGATTTACCAGCAGTAATCGTTTTGCGTTGTATGATGATGTGACCAACAGAGATGTACTTTGCAACGAATTAAATAGAGCTGGTTCTCTGTTTCTCTATTTCTAAATTTCGCCGTTTATCTTCTTCCTTTCTTTTTTTTTCTTCTGCTCTATATCCTTTCACGTTTCATATCATGGCAAAAGACTATTATACAGAGAATACTGATATCGATAGTCGCATACCTCTTCTCGCAGAAACCGCATGCGAAGATAAGCGGAAATGGGGCGATTGGAAGCATTTTTCTGGCTTTTCTGGAACGGGTTGCCAGTTATCGGAACAATTCTGTTGAAACAGTCGTTGACCATTGCAACTGTAATCACTTTGGGCCATCTGGTACGCAATTCTGCATGTTTTTTTTCTTACTATGCAACCATGCAGGAATTGATAATAAAATAATTAACTGTCTGCGCATTAAATAACGCGAAAACAAAAGGGATCGGCTGAACTTGCAGCAGCAACGCTGGCAAATATGCTCGCGGGAATCACTGGTCTTGTCATTGCTTTGGCGCATTGAATGCATTGGAAACGGTGTGTTCGCAAGCATGGACTGGATCAGAAACAAAACAGGATGTGGGTCTATACTTGCAAAAGGCTTGTGTTATGTTTGGCATCATCCTCGTCCCGATCAGTTTGGTCTGGTGGAACGCGAAGTATGTACTTTTAGCGCTCGGTCAAAGCGATACCCTCGCCGAACTTGCAGGCAAGTATATCTGGTTTTTTACATATTGTACAACAAATAATGCTCAACGTGTGTAAACTTTAACTTTCCAGGCCAGTATCTTCGTTGTTTTCTACCGGGATTTATCGGTTACGGTCTGTTCGAGGCACTGCGAAGATTTCTGCAGGCTCAAGGGATCATGTCTGCCTCGACCTATGTCATGCTCATTGTGGCTCCAGCTAACTTTGCATTGCATTATGTGCTTGTATTCTGTGAACCGTTCAAGCTTGGTTTCATCGGTGGTCCCATCGCGTTAACCATTACGTTTTGGTTGTCATTTTTGTTGATCCTTGCATACACTTGTTTTATCAAGGGACACGAAGGTTGGGGCGGCTGGTCCCGTCTATGCCTGCAAGACTGGTGGCCGCTTTGGCGACTTGTCATCCCATGCATATTCGCAACATTTCTCGAGTTTTGCATTATCGAGCTTTCTGTGCTAGCAGCAGCCATGCTCAGCAGCACTCAGCTTGCGTCGCAGTCTATCCTTGTGCGCACCTTTGTCGCCTCGCGCGCTGTAGGTCTTGGCTTATCCTCAGCTGCTGCCAGTCGCATCGGCAATGTACTCGGTGACGGTCTAGTCTTTGAAGCGCAACGGACGTTTTACATGGGTTGTCTCTTAGCACTTTCCATCGGCGGTCTCCAGACGGTCGTGTTTCTTGCCACTCGGCACGAGTTTGCTCTTTTATTTACCAATGATCCTTCTATTATTCAGCAAGTTACCCAGGTGTTGCCGGTTTTCGCCCTGTTCCAAATGGTTGATGCGCTGGGCGGCCACTGCGCCGGCGTGCTCCGTGGAATGGGTAGACAACGCATCACGGCTGTCGTTATCATCTTCGCATACTATATGATTGGATTTCCTCTCTCGTTCATGCTTACATTTTGGGCAGAGCTGTCACTTGTAGGCCTTTGGATCGGGTTGGCTGCTGCTTTCTGCTTAGCAACGGCTCTCCAGCTTGTATATCTTTTACGCATCGACTGGCAAAAGGAAGGAGCAAATATCCAGAATTCCAGATTACCAAAGAGTAACGATTACAAATATCTGCTTGACCTGGATGAGGATGCATTGTCCTCATCTAGCAGCTCCACGATCGTTGTAGTCCCTGCACGGGATCGATGGGTAGAAGACGACGAAGCATAATATAGTTCTTTGGTGTCTATCTCTCTCAATCTCAATTGTATCTATTTGAACAATCTATTGTTGTCAAAACTACGTACATCTTATCACTGAATGACCAATTGCATATTAAATATCTAAATCTTTTTATTTTTGGAATTGATGTCTTCAAGGAATGTCGTGTCAGAATATCTACATAGTTCTGCTTCATCTTCTTCCTTTCAAGACATGAAGTAATATGTACTGAAACTGAAGCTGCTGGACATTGGTTACCCACCTTCATGTAGAACGTGTAAAGGGATCCCAGTGCTAATCCTGTCCTCCCCTTGTCTGTGTGTTTGCCCCCCCAGGGTCCGTGCGGTGTTCACAACTTCGTTACCTAATCCATGTGAAAATTACAAACTTGGCTTCTCGCGAGTTCCATCATTTTTTTTCTTTCCACCTTATCATTTCTTCTTTCAAATGTCTAAAAATATAATACCGTTTGAAGAATACAAACTGCCGCCTATCGGCCATGCGTTGTCAGGTGCCGTGGGCTCGACAGTGTCCAACTTGTTCATTTACCCACTGGACTTGTAAGCATATAGACATACCATACATATACACGAGCTCGATCGCCGCGATCTGTTAACAATCTTGTATAGGACAACCACACGTCTGCAACTCGAGACAGACAGTTCAGAAACAAAGAAAAGTAAAGGACTGATTGAGACGATTCTTGCCATTTACAAGAACGAAGGTGGTCTTCGCGGCCTGTACGCTGGCCTTGGAGCTGACACCTTAGCGACGGTCTTGTCGAGCTTTCTTTACTTCTACTGTTACACGGCTTTGCGAAACATTCAAGAAACATTCAACAAGTCCATGGGCAAGCAAGCTCAGTTGAATGTTGCGCAGGAGCTGTTTCTAGGTGCAGAAGCTGCATTGATATCACGATTCTTTACGACTCCGGTTTCCAACGTGACAACACGGCTCCAAACAGCCGGAAAGGATGATACCAAGGGATTCGTGGAGACCATGCACGAAATTTATCGCGAAAAGGGTATTGCAGGCTTCTGGTCAGGTACTGCAACATCAGGGATAGAGAGAATTAACATGATCAATGCTAAGATGTCAAGTTTCCCCATATAGGTTACCGAGCCTCTGCTGTTCTCGTATCAAACCCTTCGATCACCTACTTTGTGTTTGAGAAGGTCAAGATGTTTTACCTTCAAGCCAACAAGAAGACTACCTTGAGTTCGCTTGAAGTGTTTTTGTTCTCTGCGCTTGCAAAGACCGTTGCCACCATGATCACTTATCCATTCATCTTTGTACGAACAAGCATGGTCGCCAAAAAGAACTCAGTTGATGCAAAGGATAAAGGACAAGCGACTCCAGAAAAGAAGGGTATGGTTTCGATCATGAAGTACGTGATTGCTCGAGAAGGTCCCAAGGGAGTCTACAAGGTAAATATGAAAATTTTATACTTTGCTGTTAACAACACAAAACACACTGTGTATCATCTATAGGGCATGCGCGCTCAGGTCATCAAGGGCTTCTTCAACCAAGGTATCATGTACATGATTAAGGACCGCGTAGCAGCGTACCTTGCCCTTGTATTTTATGCATCTTACAAGCTCAGAATGCGCACCTTGCAAAATGCATAGAGTAATATCTTTTCTCTCTAAAAGCTATCACATCCACCATGCAGGATTCATCACGTCAGCACCAAGAAGGCTAACTTTGTAGTTTGTCGAGTATAGGGAGGACATAAGAATGTACATAAAAGATATATATAAGATTGCGTTTCTCACACATGGTCGCTTGCAAATCATGATAGATATCGCAATGCAGACACGGAAATGTGATTTTCCGGTCATTTCGGAATATGGCCATGATGGGGCCCCTTCTTCCTGGTGTAAAAATAAAAATGTTCCGCTGACTGCAAGACTTTCTTTTCTCTTTTTCTCACGTCATGTCCACAGTAGTTGATTCGTACATATTTAGGGATATCTTTGGTAACTCGGCCGTGAGAGGTAATATAAAGTTGCAAGAGAGTAATTAAATGAGAGGAAGGTAACGCGCTAGTACACACATCATTTGAATCCAGATATCTGGTCGGACAGGAGCCGCACAGCATACTACTTGGAATGGGAAGCGGCTCTCGCCAGAGTACAAGCAAAGCTAGGCATCATCCCGCAAGAAGCATGCGATGAGATCGTTTCAAAATGCAAGGTGGATAACATTGATTTCGATCTTTTGAAGGAAAAGACACAGATCATTGGGTATCCCGTATTGGGTGTGGTCCAGCAGCTGAGCACCACGTGCCAGGATGGTTTGGGTGAATGGTGCCACTGGGGTGCGACGACGCAAGATGTGACGGATACAGCGACCGTCATGGCCATCCGCGATTCCTTTGATATTATCGAGCAGGATCTTAAAGCCATCATTGCTAGTGTTGCTGATCTGGCCAAGAAACATCGTTTGCTACCAAGCAAGTAAACTTATAAACCATCTCCTTTTCGACTACAAACCAATTGGATGAGACTAATATATATCTGTTGTCATCACACAGTGGCAGCAAGAAGCAATTTGCAGCAAGCAGTGCCTATTAGCTTTGGATTCAAAATGGCGCGTTTCTTGGCGACTCTCCAGCGTCACCTGAAACGGCTGCAGGATTTACGCGAGTCTGTGCTTGTCCTCGAGTTTAGCGGCGCTGCGGGCACACTGGCAACACTTGATGCTCAAAAGGCATTGAAGTGTCAGGAGGAACTTGCCAAGGAACTTAGTCTGGCTGCTCCAGAGATAGCCTGGCACACAAACCGTGATCGGATTGCCGAAGTGGGTGCCTTTTTGGCCATCTTGTGCGGTACTCTGTCCAAGAATGCTACAGATATCAAGGTTCGACTGTATTTAAACAAAAGTCCTCTGTGGACCTTCTGTCATCACTAATGTGTTGAATTTCTTTTATAGCTGATGATGCAGACAGAAGTGGGTGAGGTATCTGAACCCTATGTGCCGCACCGCGGATCAAGCTCGACTATGCCCAACAAGTTTAATCCGATCAGTTGCGTTTACATTCACGCTGCAGCCTCCACGGTGCGTCAGCATTCAGCCGCTTTGATGGAGGCTATGGTTGCCGATCACGAACGATCAACTGGACCTTGGGAGATTGGTAAGCAAACGATAAGCAGGCCAGGCAGCTTATTCTTGAGAGTCGCTAAATGATATATATATTACATGGTCCGGTCGATCAGAATGGATCGTTCTACCTGAAGCATTTATATTGACCAGTGGCGCCCTGGCTCAAACGAAGTCCTTGATGGCTGGGCTGCAAGTTCACCCGGAAAACATGGCACGCAACCTGGCACTGACGAAAGGTCTTATTGTTTCCGAAGCAGTAATGATGGGATTAGCGCCGAAGCTCGGTAGACAAACAGCGCATGATCTCGTCTATGCTTGTTGCCGCAAAGCCTTGCAAGAGGATACCATGCTAGCAGATGTTCTCGCTCGAGAACCAAAGGTTACAGCAGTGCTAAGTAGAGAAGAAATTGATCGACTATGCGATCCAGCGCATTACCTAGGACTAAGCGGAGTGATGGTCGATCGTGCGCTGAAAAATATCTGCTGATCCCTCTGTCTCTGTCTTCATTGTCAATTGCCTTTTTTTCTTTTCTTCCTTTCCTTTTGTAACTGGCCATGCAGCCTCATTCTTTCTTGAATGAAATTGAACATTGGAGAAAAACAGCAGAGAGACCACCGCCTTCACCTCGTAATGACGAAATGTCGTCGTCTGATTTGCAAATGAATCGCTCTTTTCCGTTTGCTTCGAACGAAGGCCCTTTTAAAGAAAAAGACGGTTCTAGTGGGAAACCTGCAAAAGCTGACAGCTCACGAGGCTGGCTCGAGTATACTCCTGTTCAAGTGTCTCCGTCTTACTCTGCAGACAGTAGAATACCTGCTGTTGGTGCTTCCAGTGGAAACAAGAGGCGTGCTCATGGATTATCACGCAATTCACAGTTGACCAGCACAGATTCGCAAAAGGGTACGCTCATTATCTTGTTTGCTCTGTCAAGAGCGTTTATTTCTTTCAACGTTGATATTTATTGAGATATTTAGCAAAAGATATGCTTGGCGTCGTTTCTAATGAGGATATTTTGAAATTGACACAATTGACATCTCAACTATCCGAGCCTTCACGGAATACAAAACTGCATCACCGAAGAGGTGAGCGAACATTTTTATGGGCACAAGTTAGAGAGAATTTTTAAATGACTCATGAGAGTTCTCATGACAGAGGAATCCAGGAACCATCGCAGAAACTGGTCCTCATCACATTCACGCAACGTTTCAGCTGCAACAGACGATAATATGCCAAAAAACGGCCCATTAGACATGAATATAGAGCAGATGCACGATACCTCTCCTCCAGTATATACCCGACCTTCCGTCAGTACACCACCTCTATCTCGACCAGTAGAAACACCGTTGCGGCGACGACGAGACTTTCCGAGCAACGTGGATAATGCCACCAAGCAAGAACGACGACGATCATGGTACAAACAGTTGATTAAGCGTGACAAGGGAAAACTGAAAGGAAAAGTCTCGATGGACTCGGTCGACGTACGAGACTCGATTGCTACAAAAGCCGGGTCGCCTGAAAACAGCTTCTCCGTGGGACAATCACCTGGCTCTTCCATCATGGCACGAGAAAGCAGTCGGAGCAGTGGAGGCAGCGATCAACGGCGAGTACTTATAACCAGTCCTTTGAACGTATCACCAAATATCCCAGCAGCAGCCCAACCGCAAGAAAAGCAGAGTAAAAGGTCATCATTGCATCCATCTTCTTTTATAAAGGGCAAGAGTCTTTTGCATAGAAGGACATCCTCGGCCGCCGTGACATTGTCCCATGATACGTTTGCAAATGAAACACCTGTGCAGCGTCCTCCACTTGAGAATAACTTGAGAAATCGGCATTCATTTGATGGTCTACATGACTCGAACGTCACTAGCTGCTCCAAGGTGCCTAGCAGCCGTGATCGCAGAAGATCCAGCGTTGATATTGGAGCAATTACTGACACGCGAAGAGAGTCTCAATTGTCACCGCTGAAAACGATTTCGACACAGCAATTAATGGAGGTTAGTATAGTAAAAGTGTGTTTGCATGCAAAGGAAAAAGGAAGCATGTATTGAGCCGATGTTTTTCTTTCTAGGCTCGTTTGTGCGACCCACGACCATCGTTTGATCTATTTCAACATACAACGACTGGGGATGGATCTGTAGCAGCAAGTGACGATGGAATCAAGAGCAACATTGCCAGCGGTATCGCTGAGGATAATGGACCGGCTGCATCTAATGACAGCGGCGTGTCTGAATCTAGCAACGAAGACAAGGACGATACTGTGCAGCTTATGTTTGATTATGATACTCTGCCCGACGAAGTGATTGGATTACTCAAGGAATACGAAAAAATGGGAAGGCTAGAAATAAGAGAAAGTGCAGTCAACAGCAATCGACGAACAGATATGCAAGCAGAGCATGAGGATGGAGACGGACAAGACGATGAAGAAGAAGAGGAGGAAGGGGAAGAAGACGAAGACGACGAAGCGTTCATTGATCCATCTAAACTTATTGCGGGAGTGAGAGATATTTTGGGAACAAATGCGGCGGACCAGGTGGACGATGATTCAAGAGTGCGAAGAATCGCTATTGTCCAAGCTAGCAAAAATGACACTGCCGAGTTTGTCAAGCTTATCCACTTGGCCGAAGACGATGCTTTGACAAGCGGGCCACTTGTTGATCTGCATGTATCGCTGCTTGGCGACCAAAACGATTCACATGAAGATCAAGAGGATGTGCATACCTTACTTCGCGAGGTGGATACAAGGATCGTGGAACTTGAGACTCTGGCAAAAGAGTCTAGGAGTTTCATGGACAAGAACAGCGAGACTATTGATAACCTTGCTCTTGACGAGCTGGAAAACTGCGGTGGTGCCTCGAGATTATCGAGTAGTCATCAAGGCAGCAGCAGCAGCAACCGCAAAAACCTTTACCGTGCAGTAGACGATACAGTAATCGAATTAATTGATGACAAACTTAATCCTACGCGGCCATCATTTTTACTAGACACTCCTCCTGTGTCATCCTCCTCTATTAGCAGCAGTTCCTCCTCCAGCGGTAATGCTTTGCCGAGCACCATCAATGCAACTCCATCCCCACACAAACCCGACTCTTCTCCACGGCGTTACAGCTACTCATCTATCCATCATACACCCTCGCTCCTCTTTGACACCTTTCTACCCTATCGATCATTCAATCCATTTGACTATCGACAAGAGGAAGTACGGATAGGTGTATGTACGTTACAAAACGAAATAGGCGATTTCAAACGTGCATTATCAGAAACCGAAAAACTTATCCGCGACATACAAAACGACATTGATGATACCCGCCAACGTATGGCACTTTACTTGAAAGATATACCCGAAACGCATTACTCGGCTGTAAGTAGGATGTTTACCCTATAGCACGATGCCTATAAGAGGTTGACTCACATGATGCTTTCAGCTTAAAAAACTAGAAGTAGACATTGAATCCATCCTGGCAAACAGGGCCAAAAATCCATGGCATGATACTGGATACGCATTGCTTTCTTACTTGCTGACATGTAGGTTCAAAACAGAAACCATTCGCACATTGATGGTGGACGTGTAGAAACTTACTTATGCACGGGCTTTTTTCTTGACAGTGTTTGCATTGCTGGTGTGGGTCATTATCTGCACTCTGAAATGGATCCGCACGGTCGTCACATTTCCTCGAAAACTGTGGCAAACATACTCTGAATATTTGGTGGAACGCGACAAGGCTGTTAAGCGAGCAAGTATCCATTCTGTGGCCTCGGGAACGAATCTGACTTCTGCATCTCGATTGAAGCAACGACCAATTTCACGAAGAGAATAAAATCTATCTTGGTTTCTTTTTATTACTAAAGGAGTATTTTATGCGGATTCGGTCTTGGTGTATTCAAGGTTGATTCCCTTCTCCTTCAATGACTTTTCGGCTTCCTTTGTTGCCCAGGTGGTGATGCTACCAGAATTGGGTGTGTTATCAATATATAGATATTCCAACAGCAAGTGTGTTTGCTTTTAAAGCCGTTACCTGGTGTCAGGCTTGTAGTAAAGAGCGACAGCCATCAAAAAGAAACCACCGCCCATGCCCCAATAGTAGATGTCTTCCCAGTCTTCCTTGACACGGGTCTAACATGATTATTCTCGTGAGTGGTTTTCCCATTCAGAATGCTGTGTGCTGTTATTTTAAGGTTGTACCTTTTCGTTGAAAAGGTAACCTCCGGGCTCGTTCCATTGAGGAGTACCGTGTCCACCGCCGCGGCGAAGAAGGGAAGGTCGAGTGGACAGTCTGACAGATCGTGAAATGGCTCTGGCAAACATTATATAAGGTGTTGTTGGCAAAGTCAAAGGGTGCTTCCCTTTTCTGTTTTCCGCACTCTGAGGTGGGAGGGGCGGAATCCATGACTGCGAATCAAGCGCTTCATACGTTGAGAAGGCTTCATATAGATAGATTCTCGTCTCTCAGATATGATGATGTCTGCTACAGAGGTAAAGGAAAAGGTCTTAAGCTATTATTTGGAAACATTTCAAAATGACTATAAATGCGTTGCCCACGAAAGGGATGCATCAAGAGACGTTAATCAATTTTCGTCTAGTTCTTTTCCCAAGTGACGAAAGAGGAAACTACTGACGACGCGTAGTTCGTTTAAATTGCTTGCTGATATTAACGATTGCTTAAAATGAACGATTTGTGGTTAGCTTCTCCCTTGCATTACCTTTAAAAGCTTCCTCGGCCGCTTCCGGCCGCATTTGGACTCTTTCCTGCTACCAGGTTTTAAAAGAAAAATACTCGGACAACGGGTTAAAGTAAAAAAAGAAAACAGTGACGAAGTTCCCATTGAAACAAAAGTCGCGCACGTACCTCCAAAAAGGCGGTCCTGAGGAAGGCAACAAGAGGATTGGATCATATGGCGTTCGCATGTTGGTGAAACCGTCGCAAAAGAAACAACTTGCCAAGATAACCAGAGCAAAGTATTTCACTGACAGCAAATGAATAAAATGATGCCTTCATTTTCCTTTTGATAAAAAAGGATGCACGGTTCATGAGGGGAAGGGGTTGAAAAAGCATATGTACAAGAGCGTAACGCGATGCAGGACTGGACTGAAAGGGAGAAAAGATGGAGCGAAGGAAAAAGAAAAAAGGAGGAGGGGAGGGAAAGAAGGGGTGGGTTTGCGGTCTTGAAAATAGCACTTCGGGGGTTCGCAGAAACCAATTTAGCGAGTTGTCGTCATTCCACGGACAGCATTGTCGATCGGCGTCGTCGTCGCTCTTCTTGTGCTTCCTCAAACATGAGCCGCTTGATCAGTTGAAACAGCTGATGCTTTTCTTCCTTGAGTTCTTCCAATCGTTGGCAGATCTCCACCCTTGTTAATTCCGGTGTGGTCGATTCTGGTGTTGAACTCCTCTCGGCAATCGACAGAATCTCTGACGCCATGCACTCTGGAAATTCAACTGGTGGTGAAGGTAAGCCGCCTGCCGTTGCCGCGCAAAAGTCCTTGCTCTCTTCTTTTTTCAGCGATTCAAGTTTTTCAACATTGCTACGTCGTCGGTTGGTCTGACGTTGTTGAATGACTTGAGCAATAAAGTGTATCCGCTTAGAACGGTCGAGGTGCAATACCAATGGTTCGTTGCTGGGACGATCTGTGTTATGCTCGTAGAATTCTCGTGCGATCATGAAAGTCGAAAGAGGTAACGTTGAAAAAGAGGGAAAGGAAAAGCGGAAGAAAGACGTGTGGTGAAGAGAATAAATTTGACACATTCATATAACTGAGTATGAAATGCTTCCTCGCCGCGGGGAAGGAGCTTGCCATGCGAACGATGCTTAAAGAAACGAAGGCAGAATCGTTCCATGGATGTCGAATTAAACAGCCAAAATTCATAGTAAAAATTAGAGTATAATTGGGAGAAAATAAGGAAAAGATACTGAGCGCTGCTCCTGGCGAGCTTCTCTGTGGCATTTGAGTGACATCATCGTAGATTAGAGTTTTCTTCTAGAAGAATGACTTTATATAATATCCTTTCCGTAGAGTCCTAATATCAACTCAAAGTTAGTCATGTTGCGACTAAAAAAGCGGCCTACATTTAATGTTCTCTAAATATTTATATTATATAGACTTTGTCATCTGAAGACGGTACAATTATCATGGAAGACACCTTTTTATATGTGATAGTGAAAATGTATCTCAATGTCCAGGTTATTTATTACGTAATGAAAACCTTGAAAGGTTCTTTTTTAGCTCTACAATCTGAATCTATTTGCTCCTAACTTGTACTGCATTGAAACTTGGTTTCAGCACTTGTTCAGTTTACCCTCCTTCTTGGATACCTGTGTGATACTTTCCTAAACAGTAGATGCGCATGGTCTGTGGATAACGTATTGTATCTCGTCATCAGATCATCAAGTCTGTAGTCGCTTTTAAAATCCAAAAACCTTATAGCTATTTAGAAATTACATATCAAAGAACAGCGCATACAAATTCATTGTAGCACAAGTCGTCAGAAGTAGACCGATAACCGAAAGTGTGGGGTAAAATGTGTAGCATACATCATGCATGAACAGATCTGTAAGAGGAACAATGGATCTTTTGTTTAAAAGTACAAGAATATTTTTTAAAAAAATATATATCTTCTCATGCTAGAACAATACGGTGAATCCCCCGCAAAAAAGCCCATTCTCTTCCTTGCTCTTCTTGCCTACTTCGTATCATCTTACGTATGGCGTTTTTGCTGAGAAGGACACAGAAAGCAAGTGGCGAGTTCCAAATGCTTTGAAAGCAATAATCTGCTCAATAAGATACCGCTTACTATATTGCAGAGTAGCTTACGTCACGAGTGGGACATTACATACCACCACGATCAGCTATGCAATCCAACAGTACGCCGCAAAGGTACCTCTAGAGTATTTAGTGGATTTTACATATTTCGAATTACTGAGGATTTCCTAGGTAGCTGTCGAAAGTATTAAATCAAATACTCTGATAATTAAAAGGTCTGGATTCATCGTAGGCCCATGATTCGACTTCAACAAAATGTGGTGGCTTGCTTTCGTCTTGTCGGCTTTACTAACAGTTACTAACACTTTATACAATGCAGTTCGATGCACCTCATGTGGCTAATATTTTTCCAAGAAATTGCACTTGAAGAGTTGAAATTATATGTAGCTAACAGTTTGAAATAATATCAGCTTGATTACTATGCTGACAAGTGAGGTATTGGAAGGCTTTAAGAATGTTGTAAAATGTTTAGATTTCAGGAAGATTATTTAATTTGCATGTCAGACGGAAAGGAATCACTCTACCTATTTCTCTTGGCAGTTTTTCAGGAGGGCAAATTAGCCAGGTATGTTTATGCGCGATTCACGATGTTAAACAGTTGATAATTCATCTTCACATAGACTTAGGATAAGTAATCAGCAAGGCCCGGTTGAAGTTGGCTAACAACGTTTCGGCACAATTGAGGATTTCAGCAGAGTAATAAGCTTCTCCTTCTGTTCATTCTTTTCAAGAAGATCGATGATCATCTACAATGCCATTTAAAAACATGAACAGAACACGTACATTTTACATTCCTCGCTCTACCTTGATCTGGATCAATTGCTTAACAATAGGCAAGGCATGCTTGCATGCTTGTATTCCTTTTGGAAAGGATAATGGTGTTTCTTTTGCGAGGCGGAAAATGCATCCAGCAGGACCGCCCATCCTCAGAAACTTCAACGTCAGGCCTATCAATATGTCAGCAAGACTGCAATGGATGTATTTGTTAGGTTAATTACCTGCAGAGATATTAACTAGAACTTGTAATTGCCTTGTCGTTTCAACGTCGTACACTGCTTGTTCAAATGTGCTAGCACGTCTTGTGCACATTTTGGAACCTTTATGCCGCTTTCAACCAGGATTTTCGTATCTGCCTCTACATCCTTAACTGGCTAGCTGAATTCGCCGCATGCCAAGTCCATTTCATCGTCTAGGCGCACCAGAAGGTCTATACAGGGTCCCACTCGGATCTTCGGTAGTTCGTCATGCCGACTAACGGCCGCTCTTCATTCAATCTTTGGTGTGTTACCAATGTGTCAGAACGCACAGAGCAGAAGTTCACGCAGACACAGTCGAAAAGGAGATTGATAACAAAGCACTTGTGCTACGAGGTGAGTGAGAAGCACGGAGCAGACGCACACAGCTATGAAGCGGACGGAAAGATGGTTTATTGGCTATAGTACAAAGTGGATATATATACAGGAGCAAGTTGGTGGAGGTTCTAGTACCTTGGTTGCCATCTATGGTGGTCTGTGCATCATTAGCACGACGTCTCCGCGGAGGGATCGTCGGTTTAAAGCGGCACCTAAGGGCATGTGATCCACTAGGTGCGCCGAGTTGCTGGATGCCTTGGTCTGTGGATTGGGCGACAAATGATTTTGCCTCTGATCTACAGCATCCACCTGAGTTCGCTGATGAAACCGAGACTATACGATAAAATCTATCTAATGACTTCGATGCCTCAAAGGTCGTATAGAAGGGTGTTGAAGACAGCCCAGATAACGCTGATCATATCACCTCTCACGATGGACGGCTGAGAGGGGTGAAGTGGCCTCGAATTCGGCCTGCCTAATATAAATTAGTCAGCTGAACGCTGTCAGTATAATCACACTGTAGACATACCAGTTATGCATTGTTCGATGCACCCAGTCAAGGTCAAAGTGGTGCTTCAGGTCGTAATCTACCTGTCAAGCTTCTCTCTTTAATATGGCACGGCGGAGATCTTGGGTTGACTCCTACATTGACTTTAATAAGATGTCAAATGGCGCCCATGTAAGCAGCAGGAATGCCAATATAACAGATTAAGAGTATCACTTTTTAGTCTAGACCCATTGAAATAATTAAGCAAATAAGTTTACCTTGAACGGGCATCACATATGACCGCAGGCTTTGATTTGCCCATATCAGTTCTCCATGCTTCTGGTGTCTGGCGTGCTTAAAGGAAAGCACATTTTACTTCTACATCGTGAACACGGTATCCGCCATCATTCGCACGCAGAACGTTTTCTGCTGCTGTCAAACGCGGCGGCCCGTATCAGCATAACGACCCTCTTTTTGTTCACAGCTGAACATGACAGTCGGGCCACAAATGATGTGCACGAGGATATTGGAGCAACTTGATCTAAAGAATGCAAGTCCAGGCCAATTTAAACGGGGCGGGGGCATGACGGCTGATAGCATGAGCGGTTCTTGGAGGAAATGAGCGACTGGCAAATTTGCGTTTGTTCTATCTTCGGAACGTTACAACGCTCTTCTGGATAGTGTGCACAGTTTGTCGCATATGCACCAATTATGCTGGCTTCCAGGCCGAAGCCAGACCTAAAAATGGCTGCGATAGTTTCCGGATCAGGTTATTGCAGGATGCATTGTCGATCATATAATAAAGCAAGCAGAACGCTTACGATAGAAAATCTGTTGATGTATGCCTCGAGCTCTGGAGACAGGGCAAGCACCGGTTCCTTTTGGCATTCTGCGATCTTGATCATTTCATTTATTGGTAAATATTCCAGACAGAATATAACTATTGTCGCTTGGATCTATTATCCAGCTATGGCAGGGGTTTTTGAATATTTTAGTTAGAGAATACAATAGAGATGACAGCGTGCGCAGATCACGTACCGTTCAGTATTTGCACTCGTGTGCATACCAATACAGAGCATCTTCAACAACTTATCTCTTCATGTTTGAGATCCGCCACGTTTTCTCCGGCTTCATCTTTCGATATTCTGCTCGAAAATTGACCATCATTCGTAAGAGAGAGGTTGACGCACGGTTGTTCACCCGGCCAGCAAAAAGTATATCTTCGAAGAAACCATAGCCGAAGAAAGCAGGAAATGCGAAAGCGAAAGCGAAAGCGATGCTCAGTGTTCTTCCGGGCCTGGCAGCATTCTAAGACTTCGACAATATCGACTCGAAGCGGGCTGACAGTGTCCTAAGAGATGGTATTATAAAGTGATGAGGCAGAAGGCCGGGAGATGGCTAACCTGTAAAGACTATCGGTGAGCCGCAAACCGATGTAAATATCCTTGTAACTTGTGCACCCGTACGGGTTCTTGAAAGCATGAATCTTGCTGCTGGGAGCCGAAAGAATCATGACATGGTTCAGAAAGGCTGGAATCGGGCCACCGAAGATCGCAAAGACGGGTCGCAGATATTCTAAGAAACAACGCAAATACTTGAGGGGCGTGCGATGGAAAATAGAAGGCAGTGGTTGGCAGGGCAGGCAAGACGAGAGCTCCTTGGTCAATATTTCTTGATCGTCTGATATCGCAGATATTGTTGTATGCGCCTTTCTCTGTAAGATGAATGCAAATGTGATAGTGTATCGCCACAGTCCAGATGTCCAAGCAAATTTGTAGAAATTGAGAAAAAAAACAATTCGGAAAAAGAAGAGAATGAAGAAGAACCGTTTCGCTCTTTTTCTCCTTTCTTTATTCTGTTCTGTTTCACAGTATTTAAGAGAAAGATGTATGATATCTGGGGCCAAAAGTCAAGTTTCTACTTGCAGCTTTAGCCGGTTCCAAGGGCTTATGACCGAAGAATGTAAATTTGATGGCAGGCGTAAGCGTACAAGAGGTTTACAAGATGAATGAAAAGTACGAAAACATAAAAAACGATCACATTCCAATCAGCTCTTTCATATCTTGAAAAAGAATACCTTCAAGTTCAACAGCATACTCGCCTGTTAACATCACTTGTTTCGGGTATTGCGAAGCCATAGGAGGATACAGCGCTTGGCTCTAGTGCATGCTCCAACGCAATTTCTTC
>KK100039.1:67141-104318 GCA_000611695.1 Rhizomucor miehei CAU432
CGCACACGACAGCCTTATCGTTATGCCAATAAAAGAGATACACACAGGAAAGTACGGATACAGGTAGACAGAGACCACGAAGTGACTTAACACACAGAGTAAGGACCACGAAGATGTCACGAAGAATAAGACATTGCCACACAGGCAGAAGAATACAGAAGACAAGAGAGGAAGATGTCGTTTATTGATAGAGCGGGGCAGATATTTATACACGATATGAGGTTTCTAGAGAGTTCGAGATAGTGTAGGTCTACGTGCTAATTTTGGCAGTTTCAGGAAGTTTCTTTTGCCTTAAAGGAATCCTCGGCCTGAATCTCCACTTAACGGCATTGCCGCCGCTGGCCACCCCGACAGCTTTGTTGAGCTCAATGTTAATGGAATTCCTTAGCCAATAGGTGTGACGATTATAGGAAGCAATGCAGAACAGAGAGAACACTCGAGATAATAAAGGAGGAAAGATGATGTTTATTGCTGCAATCCAAGTTCAGAATATATCAAGTGTTCAAGGAAGTTTCTAGCAAGTGGTTGACATTTTAGGTTGTTCTGCGTCCTGCGTTGCTCTTGCGTTACGTGATCGCCGAGGAGGGAATCACCGGCCGAAAACGTCGTTTCTTCGTTCTTCCCTATCGTTCGATATGCTCGCTGGGACGTGCACGTTTCGAACCAGCTACGACAATTTGTCGGTGTTGCAGCGCGCCCTAAGGCGCTTTAAGCCAAGAATCCTGGCCGTCCCAAAAGGCAACTGCTGGAAACCTCGAGAAGCAGCCTGAATCGGGGACGACATTGACACATCCTGGGGTGAATTTCTGGGCTCATTACCGGGAAAAATCCAACCAGTCCTTTCACTTTTTATATCATTTCTTCCTTTTTTATATGTTCCCTTATCCATTTTTCAATATCTTCCTAGTCACGACAATGTCTGTGCGCAATGTATTACACATCTGATCCAATCATGTCCTCGAATTTATCCTTTATGCAACCTTATATTCCTCATTGTTGCTTCCTTGATCTCAATTCCCATAGACTTGTACATTTCCTGTATCCTCTAGAAGCTTCTTTGTAGAATAGATATAAATATTCGTTGTTGTAGACAATAAACGACGGAGATTCCAGTCAACAGAAATATATCTTTATTGCTGGGTTGATTCTCATTGCTACAAGTGCTTGAGATAGACATCCAGGGATTACGCACACGACAGCCTTATCGTTATGCCAATAAAAGAGATACACACAGGAAAGTACGGATACAGGTAGACAGAGACCACGAAGTGACTTAACACACAGAGTAAGGACCACGAAGATGTCACGAAGAATAAGACATTGCCACACAGGCAGAAGAATACAGAAGACAAGAGAGGAAGATGTCGTTTATTGATAGAGCGGGGCAGATATTTATACACGATATGAGGTTTCTAGAGAGTTCGAGATAGTGTAGGTCTACGTGCTAATTTTGGCAGTTTCAGGAAGTTTCTTTTGCCTTAAAGGAATCCTCGGCCTGAATCTCCACTTAACGGCACTTAATAACCTTCTTAACCCGTTTTCCTTCCACCCTCTCCCTCATCTCATTTGTCTTATGCTTCAGATTATAGCTCTTGTTTTCCAACTAAATTCCGATACGCTATCCATTCCTCCGAAAGTAGTTAATTTACCTAGCAGCAAACGAAGTCTTTGGCCTCGAACATTATGCCTTGTATAAAAGTTAGTTTAGAAACTAAGAATAAACGACGCGATCTCTTTCGTCACTTGTGAATTATCTTTAGTTTTGCTCTGCCGTTGCGTTTTAGTGAACTTTCGAACAATAGTCCAGAACAGCCTTTCGACACTGTATTGATTTACGTTAATCCAACTCATCTTTGTTGTGTCAATCTGCACCCAGAACAGATTTTTGGAGTCGGTCTGTTTCTGTGTATTTAATTGCCCATCTGTCCAGAAACCGGATTATATTTCACATATCGCTGTGCCGCACGTGTCATGTTTTGCCGAATTGGGGTTCCACTAAGTGCAGTTCACGAAGTAGGATTCATGTCATCATCACGCAGAATTTCACGACAGCGATCACGAAGCACGAGGATCGACACGGAAGACTTATAGACTGAAGATATGATCATCTATTTCTAGAAAATTACAAGAATATATCTAGATTATGGGAAGCACTTTATAGAGACTTCTATGGCGACTAATTTCTATACTATTGTTCGAGTATCTGGAATACTCTTTGCCCAGCGAGCGGGAATTGTAGGTTTGAATTTTCGCTTGGGCTTTGAGCTGCTCAAGCAGTCAGATGCGACAGTTTGACACCCTCCATGGTGGAAGTCGATCCTTACGCTGATCAGATTTTACTATCATTATTGCAAATTCATTTCAGTTACTACGTCTCACTCAGGCTGTAAAATTTTTTGTATAAGTTTTCAAGGCTTGTAGTACCTATATCTTGGCTTGAAGCCTAACCAGAACGACAGTGTCAGAACGGTTAGGAAGCCTGCATAAATTGTGTAACGAGTCTCTTGTAAAACGCATCCGAGTAAATCTACCGAGCTATCAAGATCCTTCGGTCGCAAAATTGCAAACAAACCTACTACGCCACCAATTTTACACGTAACATTTTGGTGGAGATACCGAGCAACAACACAAACAATATCCCTACGAGTACTGTCGATGGCAGCGACAACCGTGGTGAAGACTCAAGCGTCATCCGTTTCGACACCCTGTTGAGCAAGTTCGTTGCGAAGCCTGAGCCTTGCAAAGGCGATCACGACGAGAACCGCATCGGTGGATAAGAAGGGTTCGACGTATCAAGAATGGCGCGGGAATGTCGAATACGCAAGTATTAGCGTTGGTGGCGACTCACTTGGTTGGTACCGTAGAGGCTTGGTGGGATAGCAAGGAAGATGAGATCAAGACCTGGGCTGCGTTCGAAGTAGCTTTCTTGAACAAATTTGCATCGGTGCAAAAGCATCATATTTGGTGGAACCAGATTGAAAATAAACGACAGAAGGAGGAGGAGACTATCGAGGAAGTTGCAAACGAACTCAAGAGTCTTTTCCAACTCGTCGGTGTCAAGGATGATACTATCCACATTCGGTATCTGCTTGCGCTCCTTGGATCCACAGGTCTCGTATGAGCTCGAACAACGTACCCTCTCCACGTCCCTTGACGAGGTGATCACTGCTGCACAACGAGTAGAGGCTTTTATGGCAAAATATGGCCGTGTCAAGACTGTCTGCAAGTTGGGCATTGCATCCTCAGAACTGTTTCCGTCGGACAGCGCTAACTCTCAAGGTGAAAACCTCAAGTCCATGATCAACGAGTTGGTTAATGAGTTCAAGGTGTTAAAGGTCAACATGCTGGAGAATCGTCGACCGGCAGGAAGGGCGAGGTGCTGGAATTGTAATAAAGAAGGCCACAAGCGTGATCAGTGCCCTAAAAACGCTCAAGGCTCAGGAAAAGGCTCAGAGCGCCAGTAAGGGAGGTTACTGGTGCTCGAGACAAGGAAAATCCTCCAAGAGACAAATCCAACGTCAATTTGTTGCAAGGGGTCAAGGTGTACGCACAGAAGCGAAGTAGGCAAGACACCGCCACACTGGGCAAAGTAACGCCCGATAATGTCAAAAGAAGCCATGGCACTGGGGACTCGGAAGATATCACTATGATTGGCGCGGGTGGTAATACTCCTGGCTCCAATGGCATAGTGGATTTGGCGACCATTGCTCCACCGACCACCACGCCAACGGGGACTCAGTTGCCTAATTCCAAGACGAAGTCGCGAAAATCAGCCAGAAGATCACCTGTCCATCTAACAAGCAAGGATGTATGGGAAAGGTTACGTCAATTGGATGTGGGGCTCTCTATGGCAGATTGGATCGCTCTGTCGAAAACTGCTGCAAAGGACGTCCAAGACGGTATTCGATTTATGCACAGACGTATGCCTGCGAAGAAGAAAAGACCTGTCCGAAGAGTGCTTGTACAGTATATGGAAGCTCAAGATGATGACAGCGAGGATGGTGTACCTACCGACTCAAGCATTTATGACTCTGGAGCCGAATCTGACCTGGAGAGTGTCACTCGACTCAGATCTGGATGGTTATGCGTCTGACGATACAATATACGACTTTCCCTATGACCTGGAAGTGCCCCATAAAGTTCAAGGCATATTACAGGTCTTTCAAGCTATCGTTGTGTACTTTTGTTACTTGCTTATTATTATGCTTTGGTAGACTTTTACATACTTGAAGGAAGGTGCCTTTTGTCTTTCAGCCGCGGACTCCTGTGAATGAGAATCTTAATGTTGTCGTCGCTGCTAACGGTTTGAACTGGCTTTCATAGCAGCTGTTATGTTGGATTACCTTCTGTTGTTGAAGCGGATCTCGAGGCTATTCTTTATTCCTCGGCGGCCATACAAGATTAAACTGTTCACAGCAAACTGGAAAACAAACGTAAAAGCAACACTCGGAGCTGGCGGTGGCGGGCCATTATGGTCGTAGCGATGATGGTAGTTGTTACTATGAACTTTACTTAACGCACGAATAACTGAACTGGCTTCTGTGAAATCTCAAGTGTTATTTTTGCGTTTAAAGCCCAACTCATTGAGAGGAGGAGAAAATCACGTATGAATTAAAAGTTAGAATGGACAAAAGAGCAAGCTATTTAATCATTTTCAAGAGAGTAGTGATCTCGGAATCGAAGTAAAGAGATACGCATCTATTTGACTAAAGCATGCTTTCAGATAAGCTTCGTAAGTTGGTGGAAGTAAATGAACGTTATAAAGTCCGAGTATTAACGATTTTTGCAACCGTTCTTTACACCTATGCAGCCGGGTAGCATGGCATCTCTTCCGTATTATTGAATCAAAATTACTATCTTTGCATTTCATCAATTATCGCAGCTTTCATACTGTCCCAGATTGCAAAGAATTGAGGCGAATGACAACAAGCATTCCTTAAATACTGTATCCAAGCTGCTGTGAACTCCGTCAAAATGGTTGTGCTCCTTTTGTTCGTCGCTATGCATGACCATTGGTAAAGGATGTTGATACATGGCCACAATATTACACAAATCGTGGAACTGTCGCACGTTGATGGAAAACGATGCCTCCTATCAAGATATCTATGCACTGCAAAGCCGTATGCAGGTATCGTGTCTGAAACCGATCATGTGATGCCCAAGAGTTGGTCATTTGCCCTCGCAAATTTTTCCCTTCAAAGCTTGGCGCAACTTGCTTATGAGTTCGCATGATCAGCAGTCTGGATCGAGTCGAGGGCCAGCTCCTTCCGTCAGCGCTAGTGATCAGCAGTTTTCGGGAAGCAAACCACCGTCTTTGCCAAAGCTGAATCGCATGTCAATATCGGAACAGAATCCAGATTTACTGGCTGGTAATGACACGGACCAAACCAAGAGACGACGTGTGCAAGAAACTCCAACTGCAACGTCGGTAGCTCAGCTAAATGAGAAATACCTGTATCCGAAGCAAAAAGTATCTTCTTTCAGTATATCCGTACTTTGGGATACTGTGACTCTGACATATGATAACGTTTCTAGTATGTCCAGCCATTCCCTCCAACAAGCCATATACCAGAAATGCCTTCCATGCTCCAGAATGTAATGTTCAATAGTCCATTCATGTATCCACCAGCACTTTTGCACAATCCCATTTATATGCAACGACACTTATCAGCCGCATCACCGCAGAGCAGTTACGGAGTATCAACACCGCCTCAGTGGACAACTGACGACGCTGAAAGCAGCGACAACGACGTGATCGTGGATGAGGAGATGACCAATAAGAATATCTGCTTTGGAATGTTGCAGACTGAAATCGTCGCGATCAAGACTTTGAATCTTGTAAAGGACGAGCAATACGAGCCTGTCACAGTGACCTCCGAAGGAAGGCGAGATGCGGTTAATTATTGTAAGACAGAGGAAAAAAAGGAGATTATCTTCGATAGTTTGATGCTAAAGACTTGTTTGTAGCATTCAACATCAAATCAAGAGGTGCAACACCTAAATTTGTAAGTCAGTGTAATTTTGGTGAAGAAAGGATCTCTTTTGCCACTCACATCTTGTTCTCAATAAATGAACAAAAAAAGCTTGGATGGGTACCCTTTGATGACACCAAAGTGCTAGGCCCATTAGCAGAGCGGCATATGATTTGGTGGGACGCATTCATTCCAAGAGGCAAAGTAACTTCGACTAGAACTCCACTCTACATGATCCTCTACTGCCAGCCCGCAAACATCTACGCTGTTGCCAAAACTTTCCAACAACATGAAAAGAATTTGCATACACCACCGTTTTTCAATCCAGCATGTCGATATCAAAATCTGTATCTCGGAAAACCGCAAGTGGATAGATCTAGCTCGCCATCCAACGTCACTGCAGCTACCCGCCCGCGACAGGCATTGCAACACAACGAGACACACATCCGTCACGAAATTGGAAGATTGCTAGAAAGCATTAGACAAGACTCCTCACGCAAAGATCAGAATACTGTGGCGGATGACGATCAAGATGGTGAAGAAGCTTTGGATCAAGATATGTATATAAAAGGCCTTAATATTATGCTGCTTCCACACCAAGTTCGTGGCATTAGATGGATGTTGGAACGCGAATCGAGTGAGAGCAGCGCAGGTGGCATTCTTGCTGATGTGAGTCCGCATTAGCCATTACTTTGATTTTTTTTTTCAACGACATGTAACCAGTTCAATAGGATGTAAGGCACATACTTTCACTGATATGCTCAGTGCTTTTTGTCAATGGATGCGCTGATCTGTTTTAATTGAATTGCAGATGGGACTGGGCAAAACAATTCAAACTATTGGACTGATTGCTTCCACCATGCAAAGCTCTGGGACTAGAAGGGTCACACTAGTAGTCACTCCACTTACACTTGTCCGGCAATGGGCACGAGAGATATCTGCAAAAACCGAGCCAGGAACGATGAAGGTTCTTATATACCATGGGCCCAATAGGTCAAAAGGTAACGTGATCAGCTAGGAATTCCATATAGCCCAAACATTTGCTAACTTGTGTGGCTTTTCTCAGATGCTTCCACATTCTCTGATTACGATGTGGTTGTCACGACGTATCAGGTGGTCGCCTCGGACCTTCCAAACAGTGACAAATCTTCAAAGAATCGGTCGAAAATTGAAGATATCTTGAAAAGCGAAACGAGCTCTGTTTGCACAGAAGAGGAGAGTGATACGGCTTCAGCCACGCAAACTCGTGGGCCGTTACTTCAGTTTGACTGGTATCGAGTCGTCTTAGGTTAGTGCGAATACAGTACTACCATGTCATATTATTGACGTACACACACGCACAATGTAGATGAGGCTCAATACATCAAGAACAAATCGACGCGGTCAGCAATATCATGCACCGAATTATCAGCGCAAAAACGGTGGTGCTTGACAGGAACACCGATGCAAAATAATGTCGATGAATTATACAGCCTGTTTCGTTTTCTCAGGATAAAACCTCTTTGCGAATACCGTACATTCAAGGAGACCATTTCAACCCCTATGCAAACCGGACGTATGGATACAGCTCTGGAACGCTTAAAAGTTGTGCTCATGGCTGTCATGCTCCGAAGGACAAAGCAGATGTTCAAGAACGGCGATTCTAAAAATGGCTCAAGCGCAGCATCTTCAACTACCAGTAGTTCCGCCGTATCTGAAGCAGACGATACAAGGAGCAGCAGCCCCTCAATATCCACACAGCTCACACTGAAATTACCGCCGCGAGAAAAGACAGATATCATCTTGACGTTTAGTCCAGAGGAGCAGCGACTATATGATCTACTAAGTACGCGTATGAGACGCACTGTCAAGGAGATATTGCAAGCTGGCAAGGGTACGCGCAACTATATGAATATGCTTTGTATGATCTTGCGCCTTCGTCAAGCGTGCGACCATCCTCGACTGGTCTTATCGACACTTAAGGATAGCGACGATGCAATTGCACTAGCAACGGAAAGCGGTATCGGCATCAAAAAGGCTTCTGGAGATGCAGCTTCTCAGCAAGCGTTTGTCGAAAAGTTGGCATCGGGTCTTGGATGGCAAGGAACTGGAATGGTCGGTCAGTCTGTCTTTGACAAGGCAACCATTGATTCCAACGCGATCTGTGATCTCTGTGGAAGGTAAGCGTGTTTAAGAAAAATAACAATCATTTTTTACTCAAAATGCTATGTAATCATGGGTAGGCCTGTTCCCTTTGCAGATTCGATGGGATCATTTTGCACTTCTTGCAAGGAACAAATCAATCAGTGTACAAGTTCCGCCTTGATAAATCAACAATCACGACTGACAAGCACCAAGATCTCGAAAAACGTTGGAAATATTACAAGATATTCGGCGAGAGACTCCTGGTGAAAAGACTGTGATATTTTCACAGTTTACATCAATGCTCGATTTGCTGCAGGAGACGTTGCGTCAACATGGGATCAAGTTCTGTCGATGTAAAGTATACAAGTGCTGTTCACCCAAACAATGCATTTGATACTGAACTGTTTTTGCAACAGACGATGGAAGTATGCCCAACTATTTGCGTGAGAAGAGCCTTGTGGCATTGCAAACGGACTCAGAGTGTACGGTGATGCTGATATCACTGAAATGCGGGTCTCTGGGGTACGTTGTCTGAAACAACTTTTTAAAGAGAGGAATTACTAGAAATTCTGACGAGTGGAGTCTAGCCTTAATCTAACAGCAGCTAATCGTGTGATACTTCTTGATATCTGGTGGAATCCTGCGGTGGAAGGTAAACTAGTTCCAAAATGGAAAGTAGGCCGCGGCATCGGCTGATGATGTCAATACATATACAGAGCAAGCCATTGACCGGGTGCATCGCATCGGGCAAACATTACCTGTGCAAGTGGTGCGTCTCATGATTGACAACACTATTGAAGAGAAAATTGTCAAGCTACAGCAGAAAAAGGTAGGACCCTGAGAAGAGAAAGAGAATATCTTGATTTCTCAAACCATGAGTATCTTTGACTAAAAAAATGCTGTTCTTTGATTCACAGGCACAAATGGTACAAGGTGCGCTAGGTGACGGAATTGTTAGAAATACAAAGTTGACGATGGAAGAAATCCGGGCACTCTTTGACTTGTAAAAAAGAAAATGTTATGCTACATACAATATGAAAAAAAAGTTTGTCCTTGTTGCTATGCAGGATCGTGACCTTCTGTTGGATCATTCCATGGAGTTTAAGGTGCATACTTTGCTTTTCTTGCTGGAACAGTGATCAGGCTTCCATAATTTCTGAAAGTTGCTGAGCAATGCACCCGCGCGCGGCCAAGGCAGCGTCGATCTCTTTTGTCTAACAACAATAGGTTTCGGGCTGAACATGTCTGCCTTTCTGCTAGAAGAGCAGAAAGTTGGGATCTCATCAAAAAAGGAACCTATTCGACGAGTATAGCAGGTATGGTTTCACAAGAAAGAAAGATCAATGGAAAGCACAGGTGTAATACCGGGTGAAAGAAAAGGCGCCACCGCCACCAGAGAGAGAAAAAGAGAGACACACGGACTCAGGAAGAAAACAGAGAAAGGTTCAGCTTTCTAGTGCACCGCAAGAAAGGTCAGTATGCATAAAATGCAGTCATTTGTCAACAAAACAAAACATTCAAGCTGGAACACAACCGTGTTGACCCCGTTTTCGGGTGATCGACATATCGAAAAGCGGGGAGGTTATGTATTTGTCTCAATTGACAGAAGAGGAGTTTGAAAAGTGGAAATTTTCCCGGATTTCGTTTTGGCACCTCATGCATTCTTTTTACGAAGCTTCAGAAGCTTCTGATCCCTCCAGCATTTGATCACCGCCGAAACTTGTATCCCCGAAAATAATGAACTCGCGGACACGTAATCTATATAAAGTGGAAGCAATAAAATTAGACGTTCTTTTTCTTTCAATACCCTTTGCAAAATGACAAACAAATTGCCCGCCATTGTCACTGATCTTAGTGACACTAATAGTCATCAAAAGGAAGATCCTACATTGATACCCACTCCTTCGGATCACACAAAAGTTGACATTGACCTCCTGTCACCACACAATGACCCCTCAAATCCATTCGCATACATTCCGACGCAGCTCTCATCTTTAATGGATCCAAAAAACTTGCAGCTCCTTGCATCTCTAGGCGGATTAGAAGGCGTTGCAAAGGGACTCCACGCTGACATACATCAGGGCCTGTCACCCGCTGCAAACATTGATTCGGCTGTATCCATGTCCAGCCCGGAAGCACATCCGTTTGAACCCAGCAACAATTTCGATAAACGAACGGCTATCTTTGGTACCAACAAGTTGCCAGAAGCCAAGGCCAAGAACATTTTCCAGCTCATGCTCCTTGCATTTCGAGATAAGACCTTGGTAATAAAACGATTTGAAAATGTTTCAGATTTTATTTTTTGTTTTTTGCTCATCTATCGGTCTCAATATCCAGATCTTGTTGGCAGTCGCTGCTGTTGTATCATTGGCTATAGGTCTTTACGAGGATATCGCAGTACCCGAATATGATAGTCAAGGAAACAAAATCCCAGGTGTGAAATGGGTAGAAGGCGTTGCTATCATTGTTGCCATCACGATTGTAGTACTTGCCGGAAGTATCAATGACTTTCAAAAGGAAAGACAGTTTCGCAAATTGAATGCCAAAAAGGAAGATCGTCAAATCAAGGTAATGCTAAATCATCAGATATTGGTTTTTTTTTGGTCAGTGGGGATACTGATCGTTGCTTCTTGGCATTAGGTCACTCGTCAAGGCGAAATTTGCATGGTCTCAGTACACGACATTGTAGTCGGAGATGTCATTCATTTGGAACCAGGCGACATTGTCGCGGCAGATGGTATCTTTATCCAAGGTCACAACTTACGCTGCGATGAATCCGCTGCTACGGGCGAGTCCGATGCTATTCGAAAACTACCTTGGGAAGCATGTTGGCGCATGACGTACGGTGAGCAGCCCGACGACGACGGCAACAATGATGAAAAGAAGCAGGAACGACAACCTGAGCAACCTACCAAGGATAATTTCCTGGCTCCACCGTCACCAACGCAGTACAACCGCAACAGCAAAGATAATCTCTCTGTCGCATCCACAGCTGCTGGCAGCGACGTGGCTGGAAAGCCTGTTCACATTGAGCACGCTCATCGCTCAGTACCCGATCCATTCATCATTTCTGGTTCCAAAGTACTGGAAGGCATGGCAACCTACCTCGTGACCTGCGTTGGCGTCAATTCGTACCACGGTCGTACCATGATGGCATTGAGAACAGAAGACGAAATGACTCCTTTGCAAACCAAGCTGAACGGACTCGCAGGAATGATTGCAAAATTGGGTTCCGGTGCAGCTGTTGTCATGCTTATTGCCCTCTTGATCCGTTACTTTGTCGGTTTCCGATACGGTGTGCCTACCGACGGTGCACACATTGCCGCTGATGTTATGAGTATCCTTATCTTGGTTGTAACTGTGATTGTCGTTGCTGTGCCCGAAGGTCTGCCATTGGCCGTGACATTAGGTAAAGAAAAAAGCGGGAGAAGCAGATAACTCAAACATATTGGGAGCTGTGCCTAATATACTGTTTTGTTCATTTCAAATTTTAGCTCTTGCATATGCTACTCAGCGAATGCTCAAGGATAACAATCTTGTCCGTGTACTTGCTTCCTGTGAAACTATGGGCAACGCTACGACCGTGTGCTCTGACAAGACCGGCACTCTGACCGAGAACAAGATGACCGTGGTTGCTGGAACCATTGGTCACGACCTGAAAGTGCAAAGGGAGGTTTCGGAAGAAGAGACTGACGAGAGCATTGTTCCGATGACTGCCATGACCAAATCTGTGCCGAAATCAATATTAGGACTCATACACGAGGCTATTGCCATCAACTCGAGTGCCTTTGAAGGCAAAGATGACAATGGAAACAATACCATCGTTGGCAACAAGACTGAAACTGCAATGCTCAACTTTTGCATGGAAACCGGATCTGAACACTTTGAAACTTTGCGTGAACGATATCCAGTAGAGCATGTGTTTCCATTCAGCTCTGAACGCAAGGCCATGGCGACCATCATCCGTGTGCCCGAGGCGTCTTCTTCACTGTATCGTCTCCACTTGAAAGGTGCCTCTGAAATCCTGGTCGATCATTGCTCTCATGTCGTATCTTGCTCCGAAAACGACTCGTTGACTACTTTGCCTTTGACTGAAACTGGGCGTACCAAGATCCAAGATACCATCAATGCATATGCAACACGTGGTCTCCGCACGATAGCTATTGCTTACCAAGACTTGAAGCAGTGGCCACCATCGGCTGCCGCAACGACCGACGCTGAAGAAGTCAGCTACGAAGATCTGGTTAAGAACAAGGACTTGACTCTGCTGGCGATTGTCGGTATCGAGGATCCTCTGCGTCCAGGTGTCAAGGACGCAGTCAAGGTCTGTCAAAATGCCGGTGTCGTAGTCAGAATGGTTACTGGTGACAATGTCATGACGGCTAAGAGTATTGCCGAGCAATGCGGTATCTACACAGAAGGTGGTATCGTGATGGAAGGTCCCAAGTTCAGGCACTTGTCTCCCTCGGAAATGGATGCCATTATTCCCAATCTTCAAGTGCTGGCCCGTTCCAGTCCCGAGGATAAGCGCATCCTGGTAGACCGTCTCAAGCAGATGGGTGAAACCGTTGCAGTTACCGGTGACGGCACGAACGATGGTCCTGCACTTAAACTCGCTGACGTTGGTTTCTCGATGGGTATCGCTGGCACTGAAGTTGCCAAGGAAGCATCCAGCATCATCCTAATGGACGACAACTTTGCAAGTATTGTCAAGGCTATCAGCTGGGGTCGATGTGTCAACGATGCCGTTCGCAAGTTTCTCGAGTTTCAGCTCACCGTCAACGTCACTGCCGTCGTCTTGACATTTATTTCGGGCGTCGCTAGCGAAAGCCAAAAGTCTGTCTTGACAGCAGTCCAGCTCTTGTGGGTCAACCTGATCATGGATACACTCGCTGCTCTGGCATTGGCTACCGATCCACCTACCCAGGAACTGTTGCAGCGTGGACCTGAACCCAAGTCGGCGCCACTTATCAGCATCCCCATGTGGAAAATGATTATCGGTCAATCCATTTTCCAAATCGTTGTTACCTTTGTGCTGTTGTATGGACGTATCCTGGATTACGACTCGGAAGATGTGGTCTTGCAAACGATCGTCTTCAACACCTTTGTCTTTTGCCAGATATTTAATGAAATCAAGTAAGTGAGGGGAGCCCATGTTTTTAATCTATATATCCCAAGCACATTGTTAATAACTGATTGATTTCAAATCAATTTAGCTGCCGACGTATTGATAACAAGTACAATGTCTTTTTCAACATTTTGGCAAACAAGTTCTTTATCTGCATCTTCTTTGGCTGTGTCGCTTTGCAAGCCATCATCGTCAACTTTGGTGGCGCTGCTTTCCAAGTCACCCCAATCGATGGACCTTCCTGGGCATTGGCCATCGTTGTTGGTATGTTCTCGTTACCCGTAGGTGCCCTGGTACGCACCATCCCAGACTCTATCGTTATTGCGCTCGTCGACAAGGTTGGCAAACCATTCAAGATTATCGGTAGATCCCTTGGCAAATTGTGTTTCTGGAGAAAGCGCAACGACGAGTCAGACCAATAAGCTCCTCCTATACTATGCTTTTTTCTTCTTCTCCTTCTTTCTTTGTTTACTGTTGTGTGATCGCTGTATATAATTCGCGTATGTATGTTTCATTATACTACACTATCCCAAACTTGTAAATACAAAATAATATTGCGTGTTGTATTTTACAAAGGCTTCGCAACGTTCTGCAAAACATTCTTAATAATCCGTTTGCCGGCGTGCAAGTTACGCAAACGTATTCGTTCATTGTGTAAGTGTGCCTGGTCAGAAGCTTGGCCCATAGGGAAATGCACAGCCGGCGCATTGCAAAACTTTTCCAAAAATCGCACCGCAGGGATGGATCCACCTTCTCGAATGTAAAGCGGCTTTGTGTTCCATTCCTTTTCAATCGCTTCTTCTACTAGTTTAAAGTATTTACTTGAAGGGTTTCCGAGCCAGTAATCTGCGGCACTCTTGATTTCGACCTTTATAAAGAAGATAAGTGGGTACCTCTTTCCAAACCAAATCACCCTACCAATATTTCTCTCTCTCTCTCTTTCCTTCCTTACCTTGATATCATTTTCTGAATGTATACCTTCAAAAACTTGATGAACATAGGCCTTGAACTTGTCGCATATGTCGGATATGTTCTGATCGGGAACAATGCGCATGCTGATACTGGCCTTGGCGCATCGTGGAATAATGGTGGGGTTGTTTATGGATACATCGATCTTATGTATTGATAGTGTAGGGAATCGCCACCTAGCCATCAGTTGTTTTTTGAGCTTTTCCGTGTCGAGACGGTCGTTGCTATCATCATCATCATTATTATTATTGTTGTTGTTGTTGATTTCGTCATGCGAAGCAGTGCTGTGGCGTGATCTATCTGATAATGTTGGAGATGTAATAGAAGAATGCTGTTGCCGTGTGTTTGAAAGCGCTGTCTCGGATCTAATAGTAAGTATGTTTACCATTAAGTAGATGATCAACAATTGATCAAGGAATTCCTCCTAACTTACGTTTGCAGCCATTGGATGATGGGATCGTATAATTGTTCCTCTTCTGGTGTCACTGGTCTAACATTATCATAAAAGCCTGTGTGCTAGAGAATGAGTATCGCTGACGAGTACATTTTAGGAGTCTCAGGAAAAATCATACCTGGTACAAGCACCTTTTTCGTGTTATCAACCAGCTGTCCAGTTACATGTATCAAGTCTATCAAGGGTTCAGACACTGCACCGCCTTCAACTCCAGAGTGTAGGTCAGCCAATGTGTTTGAGATCTATCATCATCAACATCCATGATTTTAGAAAAAAAATGACTTTACAATCATTGTTGTGTATAGACTTACTGTAATAGACGCGTGAATGACACCTCTGAGACCATATGTGAGGCAAGGTACATCCTCACCAAGCCAGTAGGAATTGCTAAACAAAGGAAAGCAATAGTCAGATCGCTTGCTCTACCTTGGATGGTTGGTTTATGTGCCTTAGCAAAATCAAGTCAACGTCCTCAAATAGCTCCTAGAAAAATGTTAAAGTTTAGAAATGAGAAAAAAAATCAAAAGAGTATTTATAGCCAAACAGTACTTGCCTTGTTTTTAGATACAGCCTCTGTAAAACCAACGCTGCCGCTTTCTTCCTCTCCCTCAACCAAAAAGATAACATTAACATCCAGCAATCCTTCCTTGAGAAGCTCATAAACAGCAAATATGCAAGCAAGTACAGGTCCCTTGAGTAAAAGAATCATAGATATGAGTATACTTTGCGTCAATAACTGTAAAGCATATACAATCCATGTTATATATACCTTGTTATCACTTGTTCCTCGTCCATAGAGATATCCATTTTTACCCGTTAATCGAAAAGGATCTGTCTTCCATTGCTGTTGATCATTTTCGGCCGCAATAACATCATAGTGACCATACACTAGCACAGTTGGCACTTTTTTTGCATTGTTGTTGCTAGGTCGTCTGGCCGTAAAACGTCCATACACCAAAGGATTTCTGCCAGCAGCACCAGGGATCTAGAGAATGTAATTTTTTCTCTCTCGCCTTAGTTTTTTTTCTACGCAGTTTGTCTGGTTTCTTTTGGTTTTTTACCATGCGAGATTCGGCACCTAATTGCTGCAGCACATTCTTCAAAAACCGTGCGCCTCGACGGCATTCTTCCATATGCTTCAACGCACCGCTAACCGTGCGCATAGCAATCCATTTGTCCAGTACGTAAAGTAATGTGTCTGTAGGAAAGTTATCAATGCTGATAGCAGAAGAAGAGAGTTTTTGGACTTGCCACTTGAGGATGATTCTGTAACACACGTGCTGTTGCGTCGAAATTGCTCAGAGTCCCTGCTTGCTACGGCAATGTCCCAAAACTAAAAAAAGATTTCGTATGAGTAGAAATATAAAAAAATGGCAACGGATTGCAAGTTTATATTTTTTACCTTTATAGAGTGGTCACTGCTGCCGGTAATCAAATAGTCCTTTGAGCATATCATTGACAATACAATACCGTCATGATCGTCCATGCATTCCCGAAACTCAAAACCTTCACTCCAAAGCTATTTGTGTAAGTTGAATGGTGAGTTACGACATCAAAGCATAAGAAAAAAATCTAGGGATCTGACCTTGATAGTGCCGTCTGCAGATGCACTGAATAAACTGGGACCTCGCACGACTACAGATAGTACATCGTCCTTTTTCTTGACGATTAGCAACAGATTTCAGTACTCAATGAATAAATCAGCGCATACCGTATGTGCCATCACAGAGCGAATGAGTTGATGCTAAAATTTACGAGTTGGTAAGCTATTAAGTTCACAAGGATTAAACGAGAGAGCATGTATGATATCGAGTCTTACAGTTTCCAGATCCCATATCTAAGAAATTAAAGTTGGTTTAGCACTAAACTGGTATGCAGTATTTTCCTCCATTACTCCTCCAGTCCCACTTACAAGGATATCACCACCTTGAACTCCACAAAATAGGTAGCTATCTTCTGACAAGGCAAGACTCAGGACACCTTTATCCATGTTTCCTGCCAGCATGCTTAGCAAGCGAATGCCCGACTTGTCAATAGCCCAAATCTAAATATCGTTTTTCCATATCAACAATCTTGTCCAAATACAAACGATTGTATAGATCGCAAAAAACCTGCCTTGACATCACCATCGCCTGAACCTATTTTTTCAAAAGAGAGATTCTTACTTTTTAAATCTCGTTTGTTCACAAGGGAATGCATGTGATTGACCATGTCTTACCGCTAATAATTACTTCGCCCTGGACATTGGGTATTTCCAACGCATGCAATAAGCAATAAACGTAGCCATTGTGAGCATTGGGACGCACACTCTTTTCTCGGATCACGCATTTCTTAGTGCCATGCTCCTCCGGAAACTGGTCCACTTCTTCAATAATATCTTTGCATGACATGGAGTCAAAGAATTTGGATTTCTGGAGAGCTGAACGTGGATTAAGCGGTGTCACCAATGCCGGGTCTTCCGTTTGTGGATCATCAAAATCAAACCACTGGAGAAACGAGGGAACAAATGATGCTTAAAACAGAGGCCTTTTTAGGTGTGGGATACGAATACCTTGACATGTTCCTTTTTGATCCAATCTTGTCACGATGTTGGCGACGTATTTTCTGTTGTATATTCTGCAAATTTACATACCCTCTACTTCGGCAGCCAAAACACTAGCATCCAGGTATATAACTTATGACTTGTTGGATGACTATGTGTTGGAACTCCCCACATTGACAATCTTTCTTTTCTTCTTTTTTCCTTCCAGTGGTTTGATTTTGATGATCCACAAACGGAAGACCCGGCATTGGTGACACCGCTTAATCCACGTTCAGCTCTCCAGAAATCCAAATTCTTTGACTCCATGTCATGCAAAGATATTCATCCAACAAGTCATAAGTTATATACCTGGATGCTAGTGTTTTGGCTGCCGAAGTAGAGGGTATGTAAATTTGCAGAATATACAACAGAAAATACGTCGCCAACATCGTGACAAGATTGGATCAAAAAGGAACATGTCAAGGTATTCGTATCCCACACCTAAAAAGGCCTCTGTTTTAAGCATCATTTGTTCCCTCGTTTCATGTGGTTCCACACATCTTTCCAATATTTACTCTGACAGCGCCATCGCCTATAACAAAGAATCACGGGTTTGTCAACCGCAAAAATGCTGATGGGAATTGGATATCAAATATATTTATTACCTGAACAGCTGAACAACCAAGCTTCATCGGGAGATAATGTCAATCCAAGCACGCTTCCACGATGTCCTTTAAGTGTTGTAACAAGCGAAAACGTAGATTGGTCCCACACCTATAGTATATATATATAACATGTCAAGACATATTGCTAGTTTGATTTGGTGGAGAAACATTTACATGTATTTTTGAACTCTGGCTACCGCTGAACAGGTACTTTTGACTAGCAGCGAGGGACAAGACAGAATTGTCATCTTCCTGAGCGATCGTGTGCATGCAACGCGTTGGGTACAATGGTCTCATATCTGTCATTCTGGAAATGCTGCCTACACGGTTTAACAAAGTGTATATATGTGTGAATCAATATAATTGCGTTGTTTCAGGGACGTTGAAACTACTACCGTACCAACAGGTGTTGGACTGTCCGTTCTGGCAACAAGGTGATCAATCGTTCCAAAATCCATTGTTATTGCCCAAATACTTGCTCCAACGCGTATGTGTGTGTGTGACCACAAAGTGGGGGTGATCCCGAGAATTGGCACGCGAACGGACCGGCTGATTGCGCCAACAACTCCTATCTCTGTCCAGCGATCTAATTAAGAAAGTGGTTTTTTTTTCTTTGTTTGACTCCAAGTTAAACGTGAGCAGAGCAAGTTTATTTGCATAAAATTTGTTTACAGTGATTCCCCCAGGTGTATATATATATATATATCTATGTAGGTGTGAATGGCATAAAATGAACTATACCTAAGCGTGCAGAACATAATATGAAGTAGATCGAGAATAAGTAAAAGATAAAATTGAAAGAGTGGACTGGGGATTTGTGTTGAACAACGAGTGGCAACGGGTGGATGACAATTGAACGAGAGTTTGGGGGGAGGTTATGTCTTTGTGTGTTAAACGAATGGGTAAGATTAATCTTCTTTGTTGGTCTGTGATAAATTGTTCTGCTGTTGAGCTGCTTCGAGTTCCTGAATACGTCTGTCCTTCTCATTAACCATTTCCTTGAGCACACTTATGTATTCGTAGGCGTATTTCAAGAGCAACACTTTTGAAAGCGGTTTGACGGTTCCGATGGAAGTTGTACCGGAAGATGCAGAAGCACCACCTTCTTCGTCTACAGCCTTGTTCTTGTCACCCGAACTAGAGCTGCTGCTGTTGCTGCTGCTACTACTACTACTGATACTTCTGGCAGGTTCGTTCGGATTAGAATTGGTTGAGTGTTGTTGCTGCTGCTCTTCATCTTCCTGCACAACATTCTTTTGCTTCTTAACGTATCCTTCTTCCACTTCTCTGCGTAATCGATCGAACCACTCCTTCAATGAATCACGACGTTTCTGCTCTGCGGCCTTGTGAGCGGTACGCCGTATTTCCAATCCACTCTTGATGCTTGGCGAAAAGGCGATTCCGAGAGCAGCCGCCTTGCCTTCCATCAAGTTTTGATAATTAGATTTTGTGGCCAGGATACGCTCAGCATCGTCCAACGAGTGGTGCGGAATGGGAAAACCAGGACCAGGACGAATGGTAGGACTGATAAGCAATGGTTTGAGTGCTCTGGGTGAAGCGTGCATGCCGTTAGCACTCGACTTTATATCCTGAGACTCACGGCGCATCTTTTTGACAGGCGGCTCTCTACCATTAGTCTTTGATGCGGGCGAATGTTTGTTGTTGCTGTTGTTGTTGGAAGAAGAGGAGGAGCGCAAACTGCCACGTTTGTTTGCGGTGCTAGCGTTCGGTGTGGTGGTCTCACTAGTAGTCGCCGATTTTTCCTCTGGAGTTTTGCGCTTATTCTCTGTTCCTCCTTCTCCAATTGTTTCCTGGCTACGACTGCTCTTGATCTTCATCAACGAAGCAGGCGTAACAGGCTCAAGTTGCGGTGACTGGACAGGAGATACGGGTATCGCAACGTGCTTGGGAAGGTCTCTATGGTGATGAGAAGAGTCTTGCAATGTATAGGCATTGCATTGCTGGCTGGGACCAGCTAACGGACTTGAAACGTATCCATGCGCATTATTATTCAAGTGCATATTCATTTGTTGTCGTCTGCTGTCAGCCGTTCCTGTTGCATTACCGGACATTTCTTGCTGCCGTTGCAGTTCAGAAAGTCGATGGGTAATCATGAGCTTTGCACGTTCCAATTGCTCATATTTCTCGCAAATTTGGCTGGGTGTCAGATTCTCAAAAGGATCGTCGTGGGTGAGCTGTTGAACGTGCTGCTCTGTAAAAGAAAACGTCGATTCTGTAGAAAGATGTCGACTGCGGTTCTGCTGGTCATACTGGGGCATAATGGCAGGAGAGGACAAGGGCGAAAAATCGTAATCGGTGGCAGCGGCAAGCGAGGTAGCAGGCGGCTGACGTGAAGTACGGGCAGAAGGTGGCTGCTGTTGCTGCTGCTGATATGAAAACGAAGGTGTCATTGCAGGCGATATCAAAGGAGTAAGCATATCCTAAGGAGGGGTGTGTGTGAGGAGACAGGGGAAGGAAGGCGGTTTGTTAGCTTATTCAAAGCAATCATTGTTGTCCAAGGGAAACGTACTTCTTCAAAGTAATCCGTGTGAGATGTCTGGTGGGGCGTAAGGACAGCGGCGGCGGCCTTGTATGCACTGTGTGAACTGGGAGATGACGACGTATGAGCTGAAGCCATCATGGATAACTTGCGTTGAGCATTGATGACAGACGACGTGCTCTGTTGCAACGCATTGATGAACGAGTTGAGATCGTCTCCGTTAGCATTTGTTCCACCGGACGAATGCAACAACGTGTCAATGTTTTCAGAGAAATTGTGCAAATCATTCGACGTTGTTCTTTGAGCGCCGGCACGGTTCTGGTGGTGATGATGCTGTTGCTGAGGTGATTGCTGGTCGTGAGGATGGTGATGGTGCTCATCAAGCATCTGGTCGCAGGCCAGGGAGCGCAGCATCTCTAAGTCGTTGATGGCATCTAGCTGGAAACCTGATAAATTCATCAGTGTGAAAAGGACAAGGCGACATGGACGCCGCGAGAGGGCAAAAACTGGTATGTAGAAGGGACAGAAGGATGATCAGCGCTTAAGAAGTATACGCTCATGAAAATGTGAAGGGGTCCAGCTGAAAAAGATCCCAACTTGCCCTATGAGAGGACTCAATCAAGTGCCAGAGACGTACAACGTGGCCCAAATTTCCTGCAATGATCGGTTGCCCGTCCGTAACACAGGAATGTCATTCTCAGCATACACCCGATCTTTGGCACTGCCAATGGTCGCTACGAACCAGCCGTTTCTACGTCTGTTATTGGTTGAACAGTGCTCCATAACTATATTAAAATTAAGCTTTCAAAAGAAGCATATATAATTACAAACCTGTCATCTTTATTTTTCTTCGTTGCAGCAATGATAAATGCAACTTATATGAAAAAGTTCCTTTAAAACATGACAGAAACCAAGTAAATGAGATATAGCAATTGATAGCATGGCAAAACTCCTATAGGTAGAATAAGAAATAGATGCCATAAATCGTGCTTTGCTTGCTGTCGATCGCCCTATAGGTTTCAGTTGAAAGCAAGGCATCTGTAGAGTTCCGCTCCAATGACGTTGCAGAACGCTGGGCACGTAGAAATTGACATGCCCTCCTGCGTCCAAAACGCTTTGCCGGATCGGGGCGGTGACAGATCCGATATCCGATCAAGCGGCCGTTCCCATGCGTATAGTGGGCTGCATATATGATGGTCACTGTAAAGTCAATTTATAGAATATGGTTTTAGAATAGCATTTTGGAGTACATATTTTGTTCAGTAGTAGCCCGCACTGGTAATGCATTCATCGATATTTACAATTATAAGACCTTATACTGTTGCTGTGGATGGACATGACAACATCGCATTTGCGCTAATGCGCAAAATAAGCGAGGTGACGCCATTCTTGTTGAATATTTAAGGTATTATAGCAGCAGGTAAAACTGACTGGAATTTCATTCATGTCTGTACCTTTTGTATAATGAGAAATATAGGTACTTTTTTTTCTGTTGCAATATCCTCTCCATCATCTGCCTACCGATTAATGAGATGACCACGGAAAAGAAACCTAGTTTCTCACAAAGTCCTTTTCAAATTCGAAAAGCAGTAAGTTGTCAGAGCTCTATATTCAACTATAAATAAAGAACAGAAGATACCAGATGTGACTATACATTGATGAATGCAGGTGACAACTAGTAAGTCTTCTTGTTTAATTTTTTTCCCTACAGACGTGTGGAAGGTTTTAACGCAAACAACCAAATATAAGCAGGATAAGTGAAATTGGCGAGGAGAATGCAAAACATTTAAAAAGGAGAAAGTGAAAGAGGCTTAGGAAACGCCACGTTTGACAAAACATGGATAACGCAAAGTATCATACCACTGTTGCTGAGGTAATCCAATGGGAAATTACAAATTAGCGCGGGGACGATCTTTTTTGTTGAGCACAGATGAACATATCAAGAAAGCATAGAAGAAAGCATATCAATCAACAAAGCAACTATGCTTGTTTTCCATTAACCACTGGAGGCAGTCTTTTATCCATCTACTCATGTCACTTACTGAAGGTTTACTTCTGGAGGGCAACGGTAACACCAATAGCTAGTGCGGGGAACGGAGATTACCCAAACCGCCGAAATTCAAAATTGCATCACGACCCATGTGAAGAAGTTTACAGAAGAAAAGAATTAAAGATCCACTTCCTGCAGCACAAAGTTGGCCAACCTCGGCTTATTTGCACAAAAGGGGAAATCACATCATGTATGACAAGGAAGAGAGAATTACCATGGTGGTAGAAAAAGAAGGTTTAAGTATAAAAACTCGCCGCGGGTTAACAGAAAGTTTCACTTTACTGTTTTTTTTCGCTAGCAAAAAAAAGAAGAATATGGTTGTAATTGTACCAGCAGTGCTTTTGACCCTTGGTTTGGCAGCTACAACGTATGCATGCCCTCATGGACATCACGAGAACCATTTTAAGAAGCATACGATCAAAGCAAAGGGTATCGAAGCATCCTTTATCGAATACGGCGCGACTTTGACGGTATGAATAATCTACTACGTCCCGTATTCATCATGCTAAATTGACTTTTGTTTTGCTAGAATCTATGGGTAAGGGACAAGGACGGTATAAAATGCGATGTTGTGCTCGGCTGGGACGACGTAAGTAGTTCGTGGTGGCAGATGTTTATTTCGCTTTGTATATACTCTGACAACAAAAAAATTGCTGCATACAGACAACCCAGTACAACTTGGATGCTGGAAATCCTGGATTCCTTTGCGGTAAGTACTGGATATATATATATATATATATATATCGGGCTCATGATAAAACTATGAATAAGGCACTTACGCGATACTCACCGTTAGCTGTTGTGGGTCGTTATGCCAACCGTATCAAGAATGGCACGTTTACGCTTGACGGCGAAGAATACCATACTCCTCTGAACGAAAAGAAAATGCAGACGCTGCATGGTGGCGACCTAGGCTTCAACAGACTTAACTGGACTCTGGCAGACAAGGGCAGAAACCATATTTCATTTAATCTCGTCTCTCCTGACGGCGACGAAGGGTTCCCCGGTACTGCCAAGGTCACCGTTAAATGTATGTACGACTTTATAATTATCATGCACGATTACAATGGATGTTTACACAGACTTTTTATTTCATAGACAGTGTCAATGACAACCAGGAATGGCATATTGACTACACTGGTACTACCGACAAAGATACCATCATGATGCTGTCGCAACATACCTATTGGAACCTGGACGCCTTTACGACAACGGCGACTGTCGAGGATCATGTGATGCAGATCGCTGCCGACAAGTACATAGAAACGGACGGCGTCTTGATCCCAACGGGTGAGTTTGGAGACGTCGATGGCACTCCTCTTGATTTCCGTGAGGCCAAGCCTATCGGCAGAGATATTGAGGAGGCTGACAAGTGCGGGTACGTATAATGTGAATTCAGGCTATGATGATGAATTGCTTATCTGATAGACGACAATCAAAGCGATGACTGCATTGGCTACGACAATTGCTGGATTTTCTCAGAGGAGGATGCCGACAAGACTCAAGTTCAAGTCTACGCTCCGGGCACTGGAATTGAGTTGTCCATCAAAACCGATCAGCCTGCACTCCAATTTTATTCGTGCAACAGCTTGAACGGCACCCTGCCAACCAAAAAGACCCAGGGCAACGCATCGGACGGTGTTGTCGGACAGTACGGCTGCTTTGTCCTCGAAACGGAGAACTACATCGATGGTATAAACAACCCACAATGTAAGTTAACATCATCATAATCGCTGATACCCGACTGGTGTCCCTTATTGACTCTCGGATGTTCACCATCTGCATAAAAAAGGGGGCGAACAATACACCGGCATTCTCCGCAAGGACGAGACTTACACCCAACACTCTGTGTACAAATTTAGCGTTCGAAAATAAGTTATATGGTTTCTTATAGGATTACTACTTGTATACTTTTTAAAGATCTATCTAAATCTATCTGCAGACTATAAAAGTCGTTACCCTTTCCTAAAAAGATGGGTGGCACATGCATCTCGCTGTTCAACGTTTATGATCAGGATGACTCTGTCATCAATTTGCCAATCAGCTTACTTATACCAAAGTCCGATATACCTTCGTCCATCTTTCAACGTGATCAAACCTATCCTTCCCTTTGTCTTGAATCCACTTTGTTGTATCGAGCCCGCTCTTATCACCATGGCTGCATTATATCGGTTACCTGGAAAAAACCAATCTGTCACTGCAAACGAGCAAGACGGCAGCTTATTAGCCAAAACCGAACGTTCTTCTTCTACTTCCGCTACCGTTGTTCACGACCAACAGACTCAAGAAAATAAGACAACCAGATACCAAGATACTCCTCCACTACTTTCCACAAGACACACTATAACCCTTGGCAACTTGAAACAACGTTGCAGCGTATTCAGAAGCTTATTATCTGGCTCTACTGGACTTTACAAGTCTCGTCCGCAAGAAGAAAGACTTGGAAACAAGAAGATTCGTCGTCCTATCACTCTGTCATTACAACCTCATATCAGCAAGAACAACAAGAAGAAGAAGCAGCAACAATTATTATCACTATCTCGTTGCCACCATCGCCTTCCAATTTCCTTGGGGTTAAAGGTACTCTACGCTCGCATCGATGAACTCGAGGGTCGAAACAAACGTCTTCGGTTACGAGCATTAGTTTTGGAGCGAAAGAGAGACCGTGCAGCCCAATTAGAGCAGATGCATCGCGAGTATGCTGATCAGCTCGAGGCTCGATTACTAGAGCTTCGCAAATCCTTAGCAGCAATAAACGCATAGCCAGAGATTGATGTTGCTTTCATGCCTAACTTTTTCCTTTGCAAGTGCGCCTGAATTTCGGTGTCCCCTTAAAGTATACAATAATCAAATGATGAGCATGATTTCCATGAACAAAATAGCCAATTACATTCGAACAGAATATAACCATAACAATACCAAAACATGATGCACAGCAGCTTTGCAATAATACATCCACACTGAAAGGCTTATCTTTAAAGAAATGCTTCTTTTCATCACCTGACAAATGCTTAACGGCAGTGACTCTGATGTGCTATCAAAAAGCATCCAGACGTCGTCAAAAAGGTATACAATGAAACCTCCATTATTCTTTATCTTTTTAGCCTTATTCAGACTTTTTGCCAACCCTATTGTACAAATCACCAAATACGGCAAGGTGCATTGCAACCTCGTTTCCAGGAGAAAAGATTTCAAAATATTGGCTTCCGTTGCCGCAAACGACGTGTTCGGCCATGGTCATTAATTATGAAGGCTTCTATGCGGTCATTGTCGTTTGCCTCGTAGTGCTGACGCTGGTCGTATGCTGCTGCGGGTTCCTCATCATTAGGCGAAACACTATAGCACGCAACGCTGCTGCCAATGCTGAACAGTCGGCAGAGGAATGGCAGGCAATGGGCACAGTGCCCGTATTCGCTGGACCTATCGACGAAGAAGAACGAAACGAACTTGAACGAGTACAAGGTGCGCGAAATAAAATAAATGAAAGATAGAAGTTGAAAAAAAAGAATCATGCAAGAGAGAACTCAACCCATCATTTTTCTTATTTATCTTTATTAGCATGGCAGACCAAATACCCACCAAAAGCATCAGGGTGGATAGACATGGAAGCACAACCTTTAGTACAAGAACGCGGCGTAGCAGCGTGGATGTTTCTCGAGAACGAACATATGGACGAGGAGGAAGACGAATCAAACGCAGCAGTGATGGATAAAACGAGCATTGTATTCTGCCATGGTCAAGGATGCGTATTGACCAACCTGCCGTTGCCGACCAAAGAATTCGTTTACTGGGAAGTCAAAGTATTGCAACTACACGAACAAGATCGACTAGCAGTCGGCTTGGCAACCAAGCCGTATCCTGCATGGCGTTTACCAGGCTGGCATCGGCATTCTGTCGCGTATCATTCTCACACAGGTGCAGTGCACGCAAGCGACCCGTTGGTTGGTCGACCGTACGGCCCACCCTTCAAAGAAGGAGACGTGATTGGTGTAGGGTACCTATGTAGTTCAGGCACAGTGTTTTTTACAAGAAATGGCAAGGTAACCACTTCGTATGCTTTGTGCATTTCTTTTACCCGTACGCGTTGCTAATTATACGCCAAAAAAGAATCTTGGCAAAGCATCCATTGGCTTCCGCTTCCCGATTTATCCAGCTGTAGGCTCCAATGGTCCTTGTCAGGTATCCGTCAATTTTGGACAGCAAGATTTCCTTTTCGCGCCAGGCAAGTAAAAAAAGAAAGAAAAGCATTTAGAGATCTTCTCTTTCTTCGCTTACAAAAGATTCCGCTTATCAGCAAACGCACGAGAGGCCGCTCTCGCGCCCAAGCAAGGCACTTTGCCACCTCCACCTGCATATGGCGACCTTCGAAACACAATCATGCTCTTTGGCTCATCTGAATCCGATACAAACAACCAGCAGCATCTCGAATATTCACACGCACCACCGCTTTTTTCTTCTACTACCACTACGACTACTACAGAACCCAACACCGACAGCCATCCTCCTCCACCACAATATACCTAACATCTTACACACACAAAGTATTCACATACATTACTCCTGTTTGCATGCATAAACGTTGCTATCTTTCTTGTTTTACTCAGATGTTACAATGCTACTTATTACATCCATCAAACAACGCACCCAACATGTACGATCTTCATATACATTTTCTAAATTTCTGCGCTGCAGATAGCCATGCCATTTTTGTGTGAGTTGTAAGTTGAGTTCCTGCTCAAGCGACTGTTGCAATTCGTGCGGTATGCGATATATGGCAAATGTAAGTTGGTCAATGCAATGTTGGAGTAAGGATGCAACTTTAAGGAGTCGTGTCGTTTCTTCAGACACACAAGTCGTGTTTGGTATCAATGGAGGATAGGATGCAAGAAGGGCGGTGGCAGTACCGGCTGCTGCTGCTGCTGTGCTTGGATGTGGGTTATTGTCTAGCTCAGCTTTCTCTGTTGCTGATAAATCCCATGTGCAACCTCGCAAACATTGCAGGATAGACGCCTTTGCGCCAGTGCACCTTGCAATATGGAACAAGCGTTCGCGGATATTTGTCATGCATGCTACTAGGCTTGTCATCGCTTCCACATCGTCGGCTGTCGGGGGTGCAAATGGGATGTTTGCTAAATGCTTGGCGAAAAAGCGCGTTCTGCCTTGTTGATCATAGAAACAATGCTCGCGGATAAAAAACTGTATGGTGCTCGAGTTGAGTATGCCGCAAAAGAATTCTGCTGATTGCCATTGGCACTGCGGATGAATGACGAAATACATGCACTGGTTCGTTACGCAATATTGCTGTCGATCAATAAAAAATCGTTGCCGCGGCTGGGAGCGAGTAAAGTATCCACAGTTGATAGGATGGATAATCTTGACGGGAAAATTCATTCCGCACTGATTGTAGTTGCACCAGGCCAGATTTCTATCGATCTTAGATGCTTGCAATTCGTTCCGTGCCTCTCGAAGATACTGGTACAAGGCCGCATAGCGCTGTTCTGATGCGAAATCTTCCTCCAGTATGTCGGCCCCTTGCTTGTCGACAAGTATAATCGAGTAGAAACTTTGCTGAGGATCGTGCTCATCCTCAGTCGGGCAAAAGGGAGCGTAAGCTTCTGCAGGCGAGTTTTCCTTTCTTGTGAGCCGGAACGGATCTCGATTTTGCCAAAACAGGCTTTCCTTGTCTGCTGCAATGCTCCCACTGGTTGTAGCCTTGCCGTTCCAGTACAAGACAGGGCGTAGCCAGCGTTGACAACAGTCAGCACCGAATGTTTTGACAGCCCACCGAGTGCGTACGACAAGCGCGTATACTGGATGAGTATTTGGTCCGCGATGAAATGTTAGAGGTGAACTCTTCTTATCGCCACATAAACGCGGCAAGTGACGCGTCAATTGCTCCAGCTGGCTCGACAAGTCTGAGGATGGTGAGAGGAAGGTAAAGGATGCATTAGCTGAATTGAAAATACGGTCGACAGGGTTTATCAAGGTTATCTTGAACTCGATATCCGGGTTAGGATTTGACAAGTCAAACGATTCATATGCTCTCAGTATCTCTTCGAGATCAGCTTTTCGTGATACATGGCGTAGAAACTTGGTATCTCCTTCGCTTGTAGGTGTTCGCATTCGCAACTTGAAAACAAGAGAGTCTGTTTGTACCTTGGGCCACACCTTGTAAGGTCCGAACTGGTACACTTCAGTCAAGTGACAATGTTGCCACATATACGTCCTGAAATTGCAGACAGACAGAAAAGTTGGTTAGTATCCATTCGTCTCCCCAAGTGGACGTGAAAAAAGTGTAAGAAGAAAAAGTGAGCTAGCTCACCTGATATTCTTTGCAAATTCGAGATGGATCCATTGACTTGGAGTTATTAGACAAACTTGGCCATGAATAGGATCGCATCGTTGAAAACATAGCCACATAAAGTACAGATAAGCCTGGCTCCCTCGACCACCGAGAGCCTGCTCGTCGTAAATCAAGGGATCGGGCACAGAGATGAAACCGGTTTTTCGAATCATGTAAGGTGGATTTGTAACGATGTAATCGAATTTTAGCGCTTTGGCATCTCGTAGCTGTAACAAATGCTCTTTTTCCCATTCATCGCAGGGTCGTTCAGGTGGAACTGCGAGTTTCAAGGTATCGTTGCAAAAATAGCGCAAACGACCTACGCTACGTGGCTCAAGCTTGACTCCTAGTTCCAATAATCGTTTGTATAGAGGAAATAAATGAATCAAGGTGTTGAGTTTGCCGAGATCAAACGCAAATGGATCAATCTCGACGCCCCATATATTTTTAGGAATTTCGGCCGTGAGCAGTGTCTGTAAGCGCTGTGTGTCGTTCCAGACTTGTGTGTTCATTGAAGCCGCCTCGACGACTCGAGTCAAAAATCCACCTAGGAAGGCACCAATTCCCATGCACGGGTCGAATACTCGCGGCAACTTCGAAGTCGTCAATGCACCCACAAGATGTTGGGGCGTAAGGCACGTGTTCCACATAAACTCGACAACCGGGTGAGGTGTATAGAATTGTCCGTGGTCTTTGCGCTGCTTGGCTGCAGCAACTTCCAGGTAGCACTCATTGTAAAATCGTGTAAGTATAGTATCGTTCCATTTCAATGATGTAAATCGAATCCCTGTTGCGTCAATGTTTGCACGAAGATCATTTGCTACAAAGGCACTCCATGGTTGATGTAAAATATGCTGCAGCTGTGCGGTATCGTGCTCGTCAAATATTGTCATGTATTCCTCGATCAAGGTATTGGGCATAAGATCGTTCAATACGTGCTGGATATAGAGCATGTATGTTGCAATAAAACTTGCTTTTAGAACAACTACATTGTACTCTGCTTTTGCTGCATCGTCGAGTCCAACGACTGTAAAAAAAGAAACCTGCATTAACTTTTGAATGCTCTTACCCCCGGAACTCCCCACATTGACAATCTTTCTTTTTCTTCTTTTTTCCTCCAGTGGTTTGATTTTGATGATCCACAAACGGAAGACCCGGCATTGGTGACACCGCTTAATCCACGTTCAGCTCTCCAGAAATCCAAATTCTTTGACTCCATGTCATGCAAAGATATTATTGAAGAAGTGGACCAGTTTCCGGAGGAGCATGGCACTAAGAAATGCGTGATCCGAGAAAAGAGTGTGCGTCCCAATGCTCACAATGGCTACGTTTATTGCTTATTGCATGCGTTGGAAATACCCAATGTCCAGGGCGAAGTAATTATTAGCGGTAAGACATGGTCAATCACATGCATTCCCTTGTGAACAAACGAGATTTAAATTTTTCTCTCTCTCCTTTTGATAATTACCTTGTTTATCCATTGCTTGCTGTAAACCATTTTGCACACGATTAACTGATTCCGTCAAGATATTCACGATGGTTTCGATATCGCTTTCCTGCATATCTCTTTTGTAAATCGTGATAACATTGTTCTCTGTACGCTGTCGCTTTCTAGAGCCGTCATTGTATGAATCATTATTTGGCTTGGCGTGATTGGCTTTAAACGGCTGGCCGCTGCCTGGATTTGTACGTGCAGCGGGCTGCAATTCAGTCAAGGTGTATACAAATGTAGTCGTAGACGGCGTTTCTGGTGAAGGTAAGTTTGTCTCTGTCGACTTTGCTAGTTCTGGAGGGATCGGCGAGGATATTGTGTTGGAGGAAGGTGTCAAAGAGTTACTCATTGCTGCATGACATGGCAATCGTCCACAAACTCGCGCGTGTCACCCAGGCAAGGGTCGCAACCTCCTCCACCACCAGCCTCACATTTTGGTTGCTAGGGTTGCTAAGCGCTACAAGATCCCCAGCGAGACCAAATCGCTTCTTCCTCAATTGATATCAATGACTTTATCAACACCAGGATACATCAATGGTCCATCATAGTACAGCCATTTTCTTGTTAATTTCCCAGAATAAGGTGCACAAGTTGATCTGCCAAGCAAAATTCATATGCAAATGATCGCCATGTCAAGATTGGTAGAATCTTTTTCGTGCTGCCTTGACCACGTATGAATTCTATCTACCAGTATAATAGCGATGTAATGTCTTTCAAGCAATCGAATGAGAGAATATAGTGAGCGGAAGATACAACGCCTATTACGAATGTGAGATGGGGATTAATCGTTGTCAGGAACTCATCTGATTTCTGCACATCGCTGTTGCTGGGTTTCAGGTCATCGCCAAGGAGGATTTTTGATTTCATGCAAACAAACTTTTGGCGCTTTTCCCATTTACCTCTCGCTGGATTACATTCTTCATGCCAGTTAAACGACGGACCGCGTCGAAAGCACGATCTAGCGCTTCAGCGCCTTGGAGAACTTCGTTTGAAGATAGCCAAGGTTCCTCCGACGCTCTTACACGACAGCGGCAACATTCCGAGGAAGAGAGCAGCAGCACCAGTAACGCGGCCGTTACGCTGCTAGCGTCCGAGAAAAGCGGCAAGAAATGGCGCAACATGGCAATTCGCACTTTTACAACGCTGCTCATGATTGGCGCTTTCCTCTTTGTACTTGCTTGCGGATATATCTGGTCCATCGTTGCCGTCATGGCTATTACGATTGCAGTTTACCGTGAGGTCATCCAAATAGCACAGGTGCCCGCAAAGGAAAAAAGCGTTCGATGGTTCAAAACTATGAGCTGGTATATGAAAACATACTCTCGGAATAGATACGTTCAGAAGCGTTTCTAACTGTGAACTTTAGGTATTTCCTAATCACTACCGAATACTTCTTGTACGGCGAATCTATTATCTATTACTTTACGGAGATTATCATGGTCGATCGGTTTTTACTTCCTTTTGCAACACATCATCGTTTCATCAGCTTCATGCTATATGTTATTGGTACCTATCAATTTTAAAGAGATTGTGAACTATCAGCAAGACAGCCCAACTAATTTTTTTTTTGCTATGTAGGCTTTGTATTTTTCGTTGCCAATCTCAAAAAGGGACAGTACGCATTCCAGATGGCACAGTTTTGCTACACACACATGGCATTGCTCTTGATAGTCGTTCAGAGTCACTTTATCGTCGACAATATTTTGGAAGGATTGATCTGGTATGGGATATGCTGGTAGAATGGAGGCATCGCTTCGGAATAGAGAATACTTAATATCGAGTAGGTTTGTGATGCCAGCCGCTCTTGTCATTTGCAATGATACGTTTGCATATATTTGCGGATTCTTTTTTGGAAAGACACCCCTCATTCAACTTTCACCAAAAAAGACAGTGGAAGGTTTTGTGGGTGGATTCATTTGGACACTCTTGCTTGGCTTTGCTGTAAGTCAAATGCACGATTGGCATGATATGATGCGTGATTGCTAACAAAATAATAACCAAAAGCTGACTACCGTTTTGATGCGTTTCGACTACATTGTTTGTCCCGTACAAGTAAGCATTCTTGACAATGCTAAAATTTGATGGATTTGGGAAACTTAGCGGTCAATTTAGGATCTGGGAGCATCGGCGTGGTCGGGTGTCTCTTGTGATCCAAAGAATCCGGTATTTACACCCGTTCCATGGCAGCTGCCCTCGCAAGTCGTCTTTTGGCTCAAATATCTGGTACGCGGATGGATTGCTTTATCATTTTTTAGTCGCGCATGGGATAACTTACTTCGGAGCTAGGTTCGACGTGAAATCACGGAAGTATATATCGCTCCCGTTCAACTTCATACTATAGTCATGGCATGCTTTGCTTCACTGATTGCACCCTTTGGAGGTTTCTTTGCCAGCGCCGTCAAGCGAGCCTTCAAGATTAAAGACTTCGGACAGAGTATCCCTGGCCATGGTGGTCTGACCGACCGTATGGATTGCCAATTTCTTATGGGATTATTTGCACACATGTACTATCAGAGCTTTATCAAGGTAATGTACAGTAGAGCACTAATTGTATTCACAACCAAAATTTTAAGAATACTGATCTTATTTTGACATAGACTTACAATGTCTCGGTTGGATCTATTTTGGCTCTTGTCATCAACAACCTCACTGCTCGCGAACAAGTGGAGCTGCTTGAAAGACTGCAAACTTACCTTACAAACCAACAAATTCTAGATGGGCAGATGGTAGCCGCCAGTAATATTGGCAAAATAATCGAAAAGGCGCAACAAAGTCTGTTGAACCATGCGTAAAAATTCATCTTGTCTAGAATCTCGTATCACTTTGTAATTCTTTCTATGCATTCCCCCGCCGGATACTTGTACTAGTCTAAAAAGTAGATATCTTCTTCTTCTACATGATTGATACACATGCGGTTATATTGTGTGAATACTGCTTTTTCCTTTTGGCTGCACAAAGGCCACTAACAACCGTTGTAGAACATTCCAACTACATTATCACGAACAGATGCTTTGAACTGAAACTTGACAGTAATATGCTCTCATGGGATAAATTACTGAAGTGATGAAACAAACTGTAGGCACTTTAGGTTCTCGAAAACTCAGGTGAAGTGTGAACCACTTTTGTTAAAATGAGCGTTGTATCCGTTTGTATACAGATGTCATATTTCTTAAGAGCGCACAAGACTTGGAAAAGTTTTTGGCGAGTGAAGAAGTTTCTATGCTTCGATGAGAGCAAGCCATATCCCATGGCAACTACTTATTTCACAACCGAAGCGATCACTTACTGCTTTGCTGGACGCGTCGCATCGGAAGGACCGAGTTCCCAATTTTGGAGAGGGGCAAATGCAGTCCGCAGGCCCCTAAGTCCTCTTCCCCGATCGCTGTCCGCATCCCTCATTACACCACCAAAAATGAAGGACTTTGACCAGCTGATGGCTGAAGCCTTCAAAATTGCCAGAGAGCAAGACGCGAAACTCGCTGAACGTCGTCGTAAGCGCGAACTTGAAGAGCAAAAACAACAGAAGGCAGAGCAGGCTGCAGTTCGGCTTCCTGCAAAGAGATCAGCTCCCATGGCGACTACTGTTCCCAGGACAACTCGGGAACGAAAGATCCCTCAAGTGATGTCGCCTTCCAAGGTCTCTATCTTCCCAGATTCCAAGTCAAAGCAGGAGCAAGGCATTGCTGCAAAGAGATCGCCGCTGTCCAAGGCCTCTACAGCTTCCAACAAAAACGCCAACCCCTCCCGACGCAACAGCACCAAGAATGCCTCCTCAGTTGCCGCTGCTCCTCCACCTCCAGAAAACTTGATTCCTTTGGGCAAACCGGGAAGAAACGCGAAGCCAACACAGCCAAGATTGACCCCCCAAGAAGAGAAAAGAGTTAGTAAAGAATCGCTAGATACGGTTCCTATTTGGATATTCAAACTGATAACCGATCTAGAAAGCTGCGCAGCTTAGTTTCGATGAGTTAATGCGCAAGGCCAGCCAAATGCCGATGAAAAGATCAGATGCCGACAAAGCCAAAAAGAAGCAACAGTGGCGACAAGGCCAATAATACCAACAACAGCGGCGACAAGGCCAACAATACCAACAGCAGCACAAACAACAAGAAGAACAACAATGTGGTTCCTCAGGTGTCTGGCAAACGCCCACCTAAGTGTGATGTGACACCATCACTTACTAAATCCTCCCCCATAACAACAAAGACTGATGTGGCAACCAAGCCCACCGTCAGCATCTATCAAAAGCGAATCAACGTACCACCCAAGGGAGAAAATAAGCCCAAACCATCCACAGGAGGTCTATCAATACGCGAGAAGATTCGACGCATGGCCAAGGAGCCACCACAAAAGCTCAACGTTGTCAAACGCGACCTTCGAGGCGTCAATGAAATTCAGCGCGAAATTCGTCACAAGAAAGGCATTTTTTCGGATGATGAGGATGAACGCGACGATCCCCGAGTGATGAACTCCAAGAAACGACGAGTACTTGACGCGGAAAGCTCCAAGGTGGCGGCAGAACGATCCGGCAGAGTCGGTGGCAAGACACTCCCACCACCACCACCATCATCATCATCAACTATAGGTGCTCGACGTGAAGTGCACGGTGAAAACGTACGACGCGAACGCGTAGGAGGCAAAACCATACCCAAATCAGTAACCTCTACTGTTCCTCCAAAAACTGCTTCCGCTGCTACTATTGATCCTGCTATGCGACGTCAAAAAGTCGGAGGCAAACGCCCACCAGGAACAACAACAACAACAACAACAACAACTGTTGACCGACCTATTCGAATGCCATTTATGCGACCCAGAGCGCCTCCTGCTCCTCGACGATCACGCTCCGTGTACGAAGAAGAAATGGACGAAGACATGCAATCTTTTATTGTGGACGATGAAGAAGAGGACGAGAACGATTACTCTGCAGAAATTGGACGGATTTTCCGCTACGATAGAAAAAGATACCACAACGAAGCATTCTCTGACGATGATATGGAGGCTGACGCAAGAGAAGTATTGAGAGAAGAAAAACGAAGCGCACGACTTGGACGGAAGGAGGACCTTGAAGAGGAGAGACGCGAGATGGAGAGAATCAAAAGACAAAAAACCAAGGGTAAATCTTCTCGACCCTGAAATATCTGAAAGCATGTCTGCGAAAAGTTTCCCCACATTTATCCCCTCCCACATTGATAACATTGATCCCCTCCCAAATTGATACCTGTATATACGAAAACACAAAACACAAACAAGCAATCTCGTTTCAAGAAAAAATTTCTTTCAATGTCACAAATATAAAAGCTTTTCAGTGTGCTGGAAGTATGTACAAGATATGCGTCTGATCTTTTTTTTTCGAAGCTACAAACCAGAAGATTAATTTATTGAGCATGTGCATCGCAAAGAAAGTGAGCCATCCAATGTGCTGATGTTGCTCAAATACATCCTTAAAAAGAGAACATGGGTGCATATAGTTGATATACTACAGTAGGATATGCCTTTGGACACACCATGTTTCAATCACGGCGTTTGCAGTGTCTATCGTACCGATTAAAGTCAATCAATACGCTCTTTACCTTATAAAAGCATCTCGAGTTCATTACCTATAATGGTTTCGTGGGATCGAGAAGTACTAAGATTTATACACAATAAAATGCATCGATATATAGAAGTTATAAATAATGTTCAACATTTCAATGCCTTGATATGCATTCAGAGAGTCTTCGCATCTGCAGCATAACCTGTTGCCCCACCAAGTTCAAGGCAGGCGTATGCCTCCGTATCAACTACTGCTTAGATGTTTTTGCGAAGACATTCGGGGGAAACAACGATTGAGGCGAATTTGCTTTTGCCATTGCTTTCGTCTCTGCAGTAAGTTGTTGATGCATTTGTTGCAGAGAACAGAGTAGTAAACATTCCGTTTCAGCGCCATCTCGACCTGCATGCCCGCTTTCATGACAGTAGTCGAGGTCACTTAGAGAACCACCGAAAAGGATTACAAGCGAACATGGGGGGTGATCGATACCGAGGCCAAAGGCTGATGTTGTGACCATGACCTTGCTGCTGCCGTCAGTCCAGGCATCCCCGTAGAATGGTAATACATTGCTTGACGGCGCGGATTCTCGGATCTTTTTCGCTGGTCTTTGTCCAAATACCTCTCCGTCGTATCGTATCAAGGCTTTTTGGAATTTTGGTACATGTTTCGCAACACTCTGTCTCGGTTAGTTCATTGAGGTCGTCCAATATGACTGCGGCGAGCTCGTATGTGTCTTGGGAACCTCTGCTCGAGTTCTGGATTTGACCAGTTCAAGTAGTTGTTGTAGTTGTTCTTCTGAGAGCTCATGCTGCTCCATATCCATCACGATGCGCGGCTTTGAGAAGTGTAAAGAGTATAACTAGCAGTGAGAGAAGCCAACCACCAACCACATCGGATGTCAACGATGATTGTATTAGGCACGAAGTAAAATAGCACTCTGCGGCGTTTATCGGTTATAAGCGCAGTCAAAGGAAGGACCACCACAGTAACCTTCAAAGCCTGCCACTTGGGATCCTCTTCAAATAGTTCGAGAGTGCATAAGGGGCGAATTCGTTACTTTTTGAAAATTCTGTGGGTTTTGCTAACTACACGCCGAGAACTTGTCAAAGATATTCAGAAATTGAATCCAAATTGTGTATGACTTTGGAGATCAAATATCGAGCCCGCGAAATATCTGTTCATGTGTCACAAATGGCTTCTGTTTAGAGCCTGCTACTTGGTTATTGAGACACAACGTCGTAAAAGCGACATACTGAGACAACTCAGTTTGCACAGTGTCTAGCTACAATTATTAAAACCCAGAAGCTTGTGACGTTACGCGTTTCTGCACACGCCTCCGTTGGCATGGATACTGCACCCCTTTGACCTGACTGTCCTCTTCCGTTGCTATTCCAATTCCACCGTCATGTGAACATTCAGAAAAAGACTT